>CAJGYO010000648.1:0-65163 GCA_904845875.1 Miscanthus lutarioriparius | reverse complement strand
CCTATACAAGGAATGCGGCCTTATGCGAAATACTTGGTGAGGGGCCTTAACAAGGAGGAGCAGGGAAGGAGCACGTTCCCCACCACTAACGACACGGAGGAGAAGGGCGACACCTTCCCAACTCCGACCGGTGCCCTCATGATCTTCGGAGGATCAACGGCCTATGACTCCAGCGTCGCCAGAAGGTCGCGTCGAGAGGTCTATACCATTGGACCGGCTATGCCGACCTACCATCTCCGGTGGTCGAATCCGCCATAACCTTCGACCGGACCGACCATCCGGATGCCATCCCACACCCGGAAGGTATCCGCTTGTCGTCGACCCGATCGTCGGTCCAAAGCGGCTCACCAAGGTACTGATGGATGGGGGCGGCGGCCTCAACATCATGTACGCCAAGACGCTTCGACGAGATGGGCGTCGACCGAACGCGCCTCGCCCCGTCCCGAGCACCTTTCCATGGCGTCGCATCAGAAGGCAAGCCGTGCCACTAGGGCGCGATTGACCTGCCCGTCACTTTTGGGGATCGATCCACCACGGACCGAGACCCTCACCTTCGATAGTGGGGTTCCTGTGGATTTTCCACGCCATTACGGGGCGACCATGTTACGCGAAGTTCATGGCGTACCCAATTACACATATCTCGTCAAGATGCTAGGCCCCGTGGGATCATCACCATCGGCACCTCCTTCCAGCCGCCGCTTACGAGTGCGAGGTCGAATGTTGCGGACACGCATCCGCTGGATCATCGCATCTCTGAAGAGCTCGTCGCCCTCGTGGAGGAGGTCGGTGAGGGACACCCGACGCAAAGAAGTCGTCCGGATCGTTCAATCGGCAGAGGGTTCCAGGACGTCCTCTTGGATCCCGGAGCTCCGAGGGCAAAAAGTCCGAATCGGGACCGCGCTCTCCTCCGCGCAGGAAAGCGCCATCATCGACTTCCTCCACGCCAACAAGGACATCTTTGCGTGAAACCCTCGGATATGCCGGGCATCCCGAGGAAGGTCGCCGAGCATACTCTCCAAATCCTTCCCTGCTCCAAGCCGGTGAAACAACGCTGCAAGCCCGCTTCGACGAGGAGAAACGCAGGCCATCGGCGAGAGATAGCCGGACTCATCGGCCGCAGGATTCATTAAGGAAGTGTACCACCCGGAGTGGTTAGCGAATCTCGTTCTTGTTCGAAAAAAAAAGCGGAAATGGAGAATGTGTGTGATTATATCGGCCTCAACAAAGCGTGTCCAAAGGATCCATTTCCTTTGCCACGAATAGACCAAATAGTCGATTCCACCTCGGGTGCGAAACCCTCTCATTTCTGGGACGCATACTCGGGCTACCATCGATCGCGATGAAAGAGTCCAACCAGCTCGCGACATCTTTTATCACGCCCTTCGGATCGTTTTGCTACGTTTCAATGCCGTTTGGTTTGAAGAACGCCGGGGCAACGTACCAGCGCTGTATGCTTAGTTGCTTCGGAGATCTCATCAGGCGAACCCGTTGAGGCCTATGTCGTCGACGATCGTCGTAGTCAAATCCAAGCGGGCTGACCACCTTGTCGCCGACCTTGAACGTACCTTTGCGAAACTCCGGGCGAACGGCATCAAGCTCAATCCCAAAAATGTGTTTTCGGGGTCCCGAGGGGCATGCTGCTCGGCTTTATCGTCTCCGAACGTGGCATCGAAGCCAACCCGGAGAAGATATCGGCCATCACGAGGATGGGCCCGATCCAAAACATAAAGGGGGTTCAGCGGATCACCGGGTGCCTTGCCGCTCTCAGTCGATTCATTTCACGCCTCGTGACGAGGACTTCCCTTTATCGACTCAAAGAAAACTCGACCGCTTCGAGTGGACAGTAGAGGCTCGTGAAGCACTTGACATGGTTAAACGATTTTTTAACTAAGCCACGGTCCTAGTTCCTCCATGCGATGGAGAATCTCTCCTACTATATATATCCCACCACCCAAGTGGTTAGCTCCACCTTAATAGTAGAGCGAAAAAGAAGAGGGCACGCCTTCAAGGTGCAGCGCCTGTATATTTCATCAGCGAGGTGTTATCCGACTCCAAAACCCGCTACTCCCAGATCCAGAAACTCCTCTACACCGTCCTCATCACCAAAAGGAAGCTACACCACTACTTCGAATCACACCCCGTGACGGTAGTGACGTCGTTCCCCCTCGGCGAGGTCGTTCGTAGCCATGACGCTACTGGGAAGAACCGCAAAGTGGGCACTCGAGCTGATGGATCAGGGCATTTCTTATGTCCCCGAACGGCGATCAAATCTCGTGCAATCGGGTGACTTCATCGCGGAGTGGACCGAGGTCCGGATGCCACCACGGCGCCCGATCAAGAGTAATCGGATAATGTACTTGACGGATCACCGATGAAGAAGGGCGCCGAGCAGGACTAGTCTTTGTATCCCCTCGGGGTCCACATGAGGTACATGGTTCGGCTTCATTTTCCCTCATCAAACAATACTCAGAATACTGAAGCGCTCATCAACGGCCTCACGAATCGCCATCGAAGCTGGGCATCCGACGCCTTGACGCCGGGGGCGACTCTCAGCTGGTCGTCAACCAGGTCATGAAAGAGTCGGGCTGCCACGATACCAAGATGGAGGCATACTGTCAAGAGGTCCGACGTCTGGAGGACAAATTCGACGGCCTCAAACTCAATCATATCCCCAGGCGCCTCAACGAAGAAGCCGATACACTCGCAAAAGCAGCATCCAGCCGAGAGCCAGTTCCAACAGGCGTCTTCGCCAAACCAACACAAAAACTCGATGCAGCTACGCTGGGTGGAACAAAATGACGATGGCCCTTAGTCCGACCCCCAAGGCCGATCCGCCAACTGTTCCTCCCGACCCCGAGGTCATGGAGCTTGAAGAAGACCCAGCAATGGAGTCCGATCCTCCCAATGACTGGAGAACGCTTTACATCGACTATCTCCTCCATGACGTACTACCAACCAACAAGACAGAAATCCGACGGCTCGCGCGACGCGCCAAATCCTTCGTTCTTGTAGAGGGCGAACTCTACAAACGAAGTCACATCGAATTACTCAAACTTTGTATCCTCGGCGAATGGAAAACTCCTCTTGAAAGCGACATCCACGGAGGGGCATGCGGACACCATGCCGCACCAAGAACCTTGGTTGGGAAGGCATTCCGACAGGGTTTCTATTGGCCCACCGCAGTAGCCGATGCCGAGCAAATTGTACGCACCTGCGAAGGGTGCCAATACTACGCTCGACAAACGCACCTCCCGGCCCAGGCTCTCCAGATGATCCCCATCACGTGGCCCTTCGCGGTCTAGGGGCTTGACCTGGTTGGGCCACTTAAAAAAGCGCCCGGAGGCTTTACCCACCTGCTTGTCGCCATAGACAAGTTCACAAAATGGATTGAAGCTCGGCCAATATCCACAATCAAATCCGAGCAAGATGTTTTGTTCTTTCTCGACATCATCCATCGCTTTGGAGTACCGAACTCCATCATCACAGACAACGGCACGCAGTTCACCGGTAGGAAATTCGTTCGTTTCTGTGATGAACAACACATCCGAATCGATTGGGCAGCCGTCGCGCACCCCCGGACGAACGGACAGGTCGAGCGCGCAAACGGCATGCTCCTTCAAGGCCTCAAACCCAGAATTTTCAACCGGTTGAACAAGTTCGGCTGCGTTGGCTCGTTGAGCTCCGGTGCTTTCTGCGGAGCTAAGGGGCGACTCCTAGCCGCCACCGCCTACACACCCTTTTTCATGATCTACGGCTCCGAGGCCGTTCTCCCGACGGACCTCGACTATGGAGCGCCAAGAATCGAGCATATGACGAACAGGGAGCCGAGGCATCTCACCAAGACGCCATGGACCAGCTGGATGAGGCCCGCAACATCGCCCTCCTCCATTCAGCCAAGTACTAGCAAGCGTTACGGCGGTACCATAGCCGATGGGTGCGGGTCGATCCTTCAACGCCGGAGACCTCGTCCTCCGCCTTTGTGCAGCAACAAGGATCGCCACAAACTCTCCCCGCTACAGGAAGGGCCCTACATCGTCGTCAGAAATACTTCACCCAGGTGGCCAACCGGTTGAAAACCATCAAAGGCGAGGTCTTCACCAACGCCTGGAACATTGAGCAGCTACGTCGTTTCTATCCTTAAAATAAGCTTACACTTTTCCTTATCAGTTTTTGTCTTAACAGAACCCCGATCCTTAGTGACTACCGACCCCCGCAAATCACGAGGGTCGACCTCACTCGGGGGCATATGATCGTAACATATGTCATGTGTAATACAAGTATTACTTATTACGCTTGTAAAAAATCCCTCTGTTATACTTGCAAACATTTTCTAAGTTTTCCATTCACCTCGTAAACGAGTTTCGAGGGCTAAGATCTTGGGAACCAATTCTGAATACAACTGGTAGGACTGCAAGGCACCCACGCCCCAGCGGCTGCAACCTCTTTGCTCACCAGTTCAATCAAATTAGTTCGCCCACGCTCCTAGTTTCCTATGACTTAGACCATGAGAAGGGTTGAAAGCGTTAAAATGACTTGCCATAAGCCAAGGATGCAATTTTGTTCATTTTTTGCACAAATTCACCACTTACAAAGCGATGTCATTACAAAAAAGGAACAATATACTCCGAGGACTGTTTACCCGGGGGCTTCCCCACAACGCTATTTCATTACAGTCTCGGCTCAGCTCTACCACAAGTGTTATCATGGTCGCCGCGCCCACGCCTCCATCGGGCGACGTCCGGGCGTGTACACGGGCCAGTCGTCTCATCGTGGTCACCGTGCCACGCTCTCCATCCAGCGACGTCCGGGCGCATACATCGGGCCAGCTAAATTTACTACGGTCGCCGTACCACGCTCTCCGTCGATTTACATCTTCGCTGGATCCTCGGCGGCGCCACCATCTACGACGACTCCGCCAGAACGTCCGGGGACCACGCCATCGTCGTCAGCCGCGACCCCGGCAACGACGCCTCCGCCGGAACGTCCGGGGACTACGCCATCGTCGTCGGCCACGACCGGCGGCAATGACGCCACCGCCATGATGTCAAGACTACGCCATCATCCCCAAATGCATAACCCTCGATAACGGCATATGGGCAGAAACGCCTCCGCCAAGGGAGGGCGCGCAATAACGACGGCGCAGATCAACGACGTCGACGCCCACCGACGCCTCCTTTCGCCGCCAAAACGACTCCTCGGCAAGGGCCGCGCGCACCATCTCATCTACGTTGGATAACCTCCGGCTCGACATCACGCACCAGAATCACGAGCAAGTTTGTAAGTTCTCTATCTCTCTCTGGCATTACTCTGCCTCACTCAGGAACCACCACGACGCACGGACGCGTTTGGCGGAAAGGAAGAAGAAGGAGAGATAGCGGCTCGGAGGTAGAAGGGGAGGTGGGCTGAGAGCTCCTCTCCCCCTCCCTATTTAAAGAGGAGGCGCAGTAACTAAGGAAAGGCGAAAGGTCGGACAAAAAACCCTCTCCCTTCCCCTTTTTAAATACGCAATCAATGCTGATTGATATCTGAGGGGACGCACCAGAAGTGACGGGATGAACCCCGGTCTACGAAGCGTCCCTCTTTGGTCAAACTGAACACTGCCTGGGTATGGCCCGCCACTGACCCGCTCCGGGTGCGGCGATTAAGGCACCCTCATAGGCAGACAAATTTTTCGCCTTCCCATGCAGGACCACGGACGACCCGATGACGGGACCTTCGCTTCTCTGGGTCGACCGTTCGCCCAAGAAGACACGATTTAACGAACGACCAAAGAAAGATAAGCCTCTCATCTTTCACTTTTTATGCGTTAGAATTTGTTCGCAAGATTCCGAATTTCGTCGAAAAGCGAGGACGCTTGAACATCACTTTCGGGGCCGTCGAGGATGACTACCAATCCGACATCCTCTTCACCCGACCCTCCGTGACGCTTGAAACTAAGGGCGCGACATACAGCACAAAGCTTTGAGTAAAAGCGACGAACTAGCAAACCCTACGCCCGATAGCTACAATGTTTCTATTCACCGGAAAAATCATGCTCAAACGCCTCTCGCGTCTCGGTTTCGACGTCCGCCTTTCTCAAAGAAGGGATCGAAGGGGTCCGCCTTACAAAGAACCAAAGTTGCCCAGAGTTAATTGAACAGCTCGGATCTTCACCGAGACACAAAACAAAGAATGGCAATTCTTATGCGTGTCTTTTTCCAACCTCGTCACAAACGTCCAGGACCCGAACCCATCTGGTAGGAGCTTTTCCGCCACTCATACCACCAAGGTAACGCCACCACCTTTATTTTCAATTAAATCTCGCATTCAAAACATTTCATATGCAAAAAATTGCATCCCAATGATTCGTGTCGCACCACTGCAAACGATCGTCGCTTTATCCGATATAGGCAACCACAGTTTGAGGTTCGAAGGTCGGCCCGCTGAAGGGCTCGAGGCCGCCTCACGCCGCCAATGAGCTGGGAGAGATAACCGAGACGAGCCCCAGCGGCCCCCGCCCGACCCCGCTCGAAGCGAACCCGGACGTCTCGACCTTCTCTCGTTCGATTCTAACCTCGAGCCAAACCCACGTAATCTCCATCGAGGAGAGGCCATCGGGCCCCCGAGCTTATCGAACGACTCGAGCATCTCACGGAGGCGGGTTAAGAAGTTGTGGAGTGCCACCAGAGGGCTCTGCTTGACCCCATCAACAAATGATGGACCCAGATTCCGCATGAACGTGCCGTTAGCGAGCTCGTTGAGCGCGGTACTCAAGCCGTCGAGGGCAAGTGTCGTTCACTCAGCCCCTCCGATTATGAAAACCGAGGACGGGTAACACGCAAATAACGGCCAACCCCTCGAGACCTCGACAAGGCTCGGGGGCTCGGGCCAAACAATGGAGGGACAAAGGCCCCACCTTGCCGAGCCCATAGAGTTCCCGGTTGGGATTTCTGGAAGACAGTATGGGATTATTATGCGATGGCATCCATTATCACCGTAACCACGATTCGATCTCCAGAAGAACACCCGACCCAAAGAAAAGGGGGTCGGACCTTACTCGGGGGGCTGTTAAGGTACGGCTACCT
This sequence comes from Miscanthus lutarioriparius, assembly GCA_904845875.1. NCBI lineage: Eukaryota > Viridiplantae > Streptophyta > Magnoliopsida > Poales > Poaceae > Miscanthus > Miscanthus lutarioriparius. The sequence continues at coordinate 58,099 of CAJGYO010000648.1, read as the reverse complement.
CCTCTCTTTCGGAACAATCTCCTCGCATTATAATCAGCGGCATAATTGTGGGAACATATTGGTAAGACCGTAAAAATGAAATCGCAAAAATCAAACAAAACGAAAATTAAGACGCAAAAAAGCACGAAAAGGCGTCCGGACTCGAAAAGTACCGACACTTGTTCACATATTACATATAAGTTATTCTCAAAATTGTTCGACTAATTACTTCCGCGGAGGGAGAACCATCTCTTTCAGATTGTCTCGCGGTGTTTTTGCAAGGGGAGCAACCATCTTCTCCATTTCCTCCACTCTTCATCCTCGTGAGTGTGGACTGAAAGCCTTCGCTCATCACTTTCAGTGTTTATTTCCTTCTCATAGTGGGCGTGGCGACGGTGAAGGCTCTGGGTAATCCCGGCGTGAAAGGCACTCTCCTCAAGCCGGCCCACCCGAGCCGTGATACCTCCGACACGAGCCATGAGCTGGCTGGTCTCCACCGCTCCGTCACATTCGAGGCGTTAAGAACAACCCCGACCGCAGCTTGTAGAAGATCGTGCTCATCACTCTCAGCCTGAAGGGCTCTGCACGTATAGGCAGCCTCTTTCTCCAGCTTGGTGGCGGCGTTCTCAGCACTCGACTTTCCTTTCACCGCGTCGTCAAGCTCCGCCTGGAGAGAGGCGGACCACCTCGACGTCCTCGTCCCACCTTCCGCTGGAGGGTCTGGGCCCTACTCTCGGCCTTCCGCCGGAGGTCCCGCTCCATCTCCAGCTCCTTTAGGACTTCACTGCCTTCTCATTGGCCATGGCATTCCTCTGCAGCAGCTCGTCTCGCTCTTTTTTTTTGAGTCCAGCAATCTCCTCTCCATCCAGCTTAGACCTCACGATGACAGTCCTCGAACATTCCGTGCGCCTCCTCCTCATCCCGACGCGCTGGGCCTCCCGCCTCGGACAAGAGGTAGCAAGTGGCGGCCAAGTCTCGCTCAGCCGGGCCTCCTCGGAAGCGATCCCTCTCCTATACTGCTCATGGAGGAATTGGGATTTATCTCGGCCACGAGCAACAAGAATCTGAGGAGGAAGAAGGCTGATATCGAGAATACGAGAACACAAAAACACATGAAGAAGAAGAAAGTCCGTAAAATACCCGAGTGGTAGGGATAACGATCTCACGGAGGGCTCCTCTGGCCTGGTCCAGGGCGTTCAGCAAGGTCGAGATTCCGATGTCAAGACCCTCCCGCTCCATGCTCTCGGAATGATCATCGAGCGAGAAAAGAGCCGACGTCGGGTCCTGAGCATCCATCCACTGGAGCGGAGGCTCTCCCCGCCAGCAGGGAGCGGTTTCCTCCCGACAAAGGGGCCGTGGCGGCTCCTCCCGACCTCTCTGCGGCACCACCGCCAAGACTCGAGACCCTCCTTTGGACCCTCCTCCGTCTGGGCCGCTTGAGCGCCACGGTGGATCCACATGGGCGCTGGCGACGCTGGATTGCACCACGCCTTTGGGTGCCACCACCGCGTCGTCCGGCTGATCTCGGCTTACGCGATCACGACCACCGTCACCGGCGGTATCACGGTCCTCGGCCGGCCGTTCCACGCCCGCCATGAAGAGGCCGCTCGCTCAGTAACCTCCGCGGGTGTGGGAGCCACCTTGGACGCCGTCGGTTCGGCCAACGCGGCCCCGACATCGGCACCACTCCTGCCCGAAACAGGGGTGGCTCCAGGCGACGCCGTCTGTCCCACTTGAAGGGCGAGACTCTTCTTGGGCGCCAGCCCCAGGGGGTGACCCGTCCGCAAGAACCTGTGCAAAGGTAATAACCATTAAGTCAAAATAAAAAGGGAAGAAGGATGAAAACAGAGGAATCAACAGCTTACGTTGACGTCCTCGGCCGGCGGAAGCATTTTGGGGATGGATCCCCAGACCCCTGCCCTGGCTCATCTGGGCGGGACCGTTTCATGCCTACCCCCTGCTCCGGGGCAGGGGGGTCCATCTCGTCGGGCGCGGCCCCGGAGTCGCTCCTCTCCATCGTCTCGTCGGGCGCGGCACCGGAGCCGTCCCCCTCCATCGTCTCACGGGGTGCAGCACCGGAGCTGCTCCCCTTCATCGTCGCCTCAGGGATGGTGGCGACAGGTTCGCCCTTCCCCATCCACCGGTCCTCGGCCGGCACGCCATGCGAAGAGGTGGACTCGCCGGCCTCCACTGACCTCATCGATTCACTTCCCTCCGCGTGAAAGGCGAAGGGCCCCTGCACGGGTGGGTGGCCACTTGTCAGCGTCTCCTCATCCTCCAGGACGCCCCAATCCACGTCGACGGCTACCTCGTCGTCGCCGTCATCATCATCATCATCATCATCCTCACCGCTCACGCCCCTCCCCGATCCCGATCCTCCTCTGCTTGGGCGTTTCACCTTCTTCATCTCCTCCTTTGCCTCCTTGTCCCGCTTTCGGCCATGAAAGTCGATTCGCCGCCGCCACAACCTTGTCCTTCTACAAATGGGTGGGCTATCCTTGAAGACTAGCCCCTCGGCTAGCCCCAACATTACATAAGCAAGTGTTAAAAGAGGGAGATTCAGGAGAAAGAAAAGAATGCGGAGAAGAGGGCTTACAATTCAAGAACCCGAGCTCCGGCCGCATTGGAGGATGCCCGGGCACCGGATACACGATGTCGAGGACCCTGCTGGCGGAATCCTTCGTCGGCTCCGTCGCCTCCTTGATACGCTACGCCACTTCCGAATAAGGAGCGCCTCGTCAACGAGCACCGTCCCTCGAACGATATCCCGGCATCATCCGATGCAGGGAAGCACACGCGCGCATCGGTGGTGCCACCCTCCTCGCGTGGTAGGCGCCGATAATTCCCGACCCTTTACACCCCGACCCTTCAGTGCATGGAGGCGGAGAGAAGGTCGGAGATATGTTTCTTGTCTTTAGTCGACGCCCACCCCGACTCCGGAGCATCCACAATAAGACGTCCGGTGTACTTGGTAGGGTGGCACTCACATCATCCTTAACATAAAACCATCGCGAATGCCATCCCTTGTTGGATGTAGCCGGATGCATGTACGGGTAACCTGCGACCGGGTATGGCGCGTGAATGTCAGCACACCCCATCGGGCGCATTCACTTCTTTCCCCAATCTTCCTCTTCGACGGACTAATGCTAAAGAAATACCGCCACAGATCAAAATGGGGATCGATCCCAGAAACCCTCGCATGACAGGCAAATGAACGCCGCCATATGCTGAATCCCATTGGGAGTGAGATGCTGCAGCTCTACCTCATAGTAATCTAATAGCCCCCGAAGAAATCTATGCGCGGGTACCCCGAATCCTCGCTCATGGAAGATGGCAAAGGAGACGACATACCCTTCAGGCGGCACCGGCTCACCCTCGTCGCCGGGGAGTAACCACTCCTGGATGGCGGATAGTGGGCGGAGGAGGCCACGGCGGACGAGGCCCTCCAGACGCCGGGAAGTGATGCTTGATCTGCCCCACAACTCCATTGAAGCAGGAGGGGGGAAGGGCAGGCGCGAGCTTAACGGCGGTCGAAACACAAACGCAGGCCAGTCGACGGTGGCGATGCGGGCGCAAGAGGCTGGGAAGACTGGCGGCGGATGTTTCAGAACGCAAAGGAAGGGGAGTGAAACACGGGACCCTGGGGGCGAACCCCGCGGTTTTATAGGGGGCGACGGACGCGAGAAGGGCAACCGTCCGCCTCGATCTCCGGGTCTGCCACGCACGCCACCGCGTCACGTCACGGGACATGCGCGCGTAGTCCCTATCCTCTCATCCCAAAAAATCTCGGCGGACGGTTAGCCTTCCCCAAGCGAATCCGGACTCTCCACCCACCGGGGAAGCACAAGCCACAAAGGCCCGTTTCTTTTCTCTTTGGCCCACCTAGGGCCCAGCAACTCGCCGGCCGGCCCAACTAAGAAGGAATCCACGAACAATCCGCCACCAAGGGCAGAAGCACCAGTGAGGACGGCCCCGAATCAGTCCCCAGTAAACGGGACGCCACGACCCACTCGGAAAAACACCCAGTTGATGAAAAATTAAGTCCTTCAGCCTTACCCGCGAAGAGATATTCGACCCCCAGGCGACTCTACTCGAGTCACCGGGGCTCGAAACTACACCCATCGAGTGCTTGCCACACCCTCCCGCAAAATTAGCTTCAACGAATCAAAAACACCCTCCAGCGGTTCTACCCGAATCACACAGGAGTCTCGGGGCTACTGTCGGGGACCTAATACTGTGGTACCCTGGAAGGTGGAACCGATGACCACCGAACGTGAAAAACTTCTAGATGCATAAGGGCTCCATGTCATCCCTTGTTCGAGTGTGACAGAGTTCGGTTCCGCCTCCTGACGCCTTGAGGGCGGGCTCGGTCTCGCCCGAGGGCCGAGGGATGAATTCCGCCTCGCCTGACCCCGGGGGCGGGGTCGGGTCACTTACCCGACGCCTTTGTAGGATAACCCCGCCGCCCCAAAAGCTCAAGGCTAATCTCCGTCTCGCCCGACGCCTATAGGGCGGGCTCGGTCTCGCCCGAGGGCCGAGGGATAAACTCCGCCTCGCCCGACGCCTTGAGGGCGGGCTCGGTCTCGCCCGAGGGCTGAGGGATGAATTCTGTCTCGCCCGACCCCGGAGGGGCGGGGTCAGCCTCACCCGACGGCCCAGAACGAGCCTCGCCCTGATCGATATCTATCCCTCATAATGATGGGTACAGGATTTGAGACAAGACGTTCGGGTCAACCATGGCTCCAACGACCATACCTGCTCGCTACTGGCGAAAAAGGACTGCCAGAGGCAGACAGATCTGAAGCTTTAGACCCTTCCGGGCGCCAGAGCCCAAAAGGTATTACAGTGCGTGCACCTCACCTCAGAGAGTTGTAGGCGCCGCCTTGAGCTCTGGGACACGAACCAAAGCGAAGATATCGACAACCGCTACGCTCCGTGAAAGGATTTGCTATCTCCACGAACGATGGGTATTCCGTCACCACACGGTGGACTCGAGGGGAGCGGCGCCGCTTCCCGACCCCTCAGTCCTCCCAAATGAAGGCCTTGACCACGGCGTTACACCGGACCCCGACCCCGCATTCTCCCAACGAGGACTCATGAGAACCGTAGGCGTGTGGAGCAAGGCTGGGGAGGCTCATAAGTCAAAACCATCATCTCAAGAGCCCCATACCTGCAAGGCGGCATTCTGTGACTAACCCGACATCCCACTGAGACATCGACAACATTGTAAACACTTATCTTCCTTCGCACTCATCGAGTGGAGGACCTGACCGAGTGAGCGTGAGCCACAAGACTAAGTAGAGTACGCGTCTGGGAGCCCTTACCCTTGTAAAGCCGGCCCCTTCATCTATAAAAGGGATGCGCTTCTTCCATCAAGGGGGACGAAGGAAAAAGGAGGACAAAACAATAGAACGACTCACACACATTCAAGCAGCCTACGAAGCTCTTGACCACCTTTCATCCTTTCGATCGAGAGACTTGGGACCAGGTCCCTCTCTCGGTAGTTTGTATCCCTTACTACGATCGTTACGGTGCTAATAACACAAGCAAAGAACAAAGCGGGCGTAGGGATGTTTCGCCCGAACCAGTATAAATCCTGTGTCCTTTAGCGCACCATCCGAGCCTAATGCGCATTACTATAAATTCACTTGCCGGTGTTTGTGCGAAACACCGACAACTATCAAGCTTCCGGCCGAAACGCCGCGGGCCTTGTTCCCTCCGGTACACGGTGGCGGCCACACCACAAACGTGATTGGTGTGATCTCGTAAGACTTCAAGCCCCTCCGATGTACAACACTTGTGCTCACAAGCACGGGGTGGCAAGAGGTATGCAAACCTCACTTAAATACTAGGCAAACACCTAGAGCAAGCGCATAAGCGGTGGTCTAATCAACCTAAGCACTTCGCAAAGCACTTATGCTAATCACCTAATAAAACACTAAGCACTATGCATGTGGAGATCACTCAAGTGGTGTATCAACACTTTTGATATGTTTCCTCAGCTCCACACCTCTCAAATGGCCGGTTGGGGGTTGTATTTATAAGCCCCACTGAGAAAGTAGCCGTTGGGGTCGAACTCCCGCAAATCAGCTATCGATCGGACGCTGAATCGTCCCCGACCGGACGGGTCCGGTCGTCTGACCGCTGTAACTTCACGAACTACCGATCGGACGCCGCCAGTCGTCAAGTCGGTCGCTCGCCACCGACGCGTCCGGTCGTAGTTCAGCGCTACCGAACCTCTCTTCAGACTCGATCGGACGCTGCGTTTTCTACGTCCGGTCGGTTGCCGCCAAAGATCCGGTCCTTGCGTCCGATCGCCTTATCTGCCGAGCCACCGGTCCAGGCGTCGGTCGGCGCTTCTAGCGTCCGGTCCAGCGTCCGGCCGCCTCATGAGCTCAAGCTTCGTGATCTTACGTACGACTTGGTTCCTATCTTCATGCTTGGACTTTGCTTGATATCTTGGGTCTTCACTTGTGCTTCTAAAGTCTTGCTTGAGGTGTTGATCATCGGATCATCACGTCGCCTTCGTCCAAGTCATGTCTTGCACCCTATTGGAGTACAAAACAAACACTTGCAAATTCATTAGTCCAATTTGGTTGTGTTGGTCATCAAACACCAAAATCCAGAGTAAATGGGCCAAGGGTCCATTTTCCTTACAATCTCCCCCTTTTTGGTGATTGATGACAACACGACCAAAGCAAGCAAATGATAAAAATTTTAAATTTAAAAATTATCTACTTGCTATGATGCAATGCAAAGGGCAAGGTTATATGATACTAATTGATAGATACCAATTAAAACTTTACTTAAAAGCATGTCTTGCCCTTGCAAATGTCCCCATGTGATATTATGGATTAAAGCCTATCTTTCTAAAAAAAATTCTCCCATTACATAGACTAATCCATAACTAATCCATAATTCACTTTCCTCCCTTTCTCGGACCATTACCACTTGTAGATATCAACTTGATGCTTGCCTTTAGTCCTTCAAATTCTCCCCCTTTGGCATCAAACACTAAAAAGGAAGACATTAGTAGCACAAGGGAGGGTCAAATTTCATGATCCTTTGTGTATAGAGTGAAATGGATCACAAAATTTGACTCTCGCATTATATAGACTAAGCTCCCCCTAAATATATGCATACATATGGTAGAAAGCAAAGCATATGCATAATTAGCAATTTGTTGCACAAGAGAGTTTAATCTATATAATGCATGGAGAAAGCATATAAATATGAAATGAAATCAACATGATGATGCTAATTGAAGAACGATGCTTCTCTTCGGGGACTCCATTTTCCTTGCAATGAGACTACTACACACATGATAAACTTGAAAAAGGTGTTAGTCTCAAAGCGTCCATCTTGTAGATGATCCTCCCCCTAAATTTGTGCATGGAGACATGGAATACTTGTAGTACTCATGCACAATTGATTTTGGAGTCAAAATACCACTTGAAAGATGATATTTGGGAGAAAATTATCTACAATTTGGACTTTGGCACATATTAGATAAACAATAGTAAGACAAGCTATGTGCCGTGCTCCTAAGCAATTTTAAACCATGTAGGTTTGCTCCAAGGGTTACAAATGAGACCGAGCAAGCCTACCATATGAAATACCTAGTGTATGCATGACAAAAGATATAAGCATGCAAATGCAACCCTAGGCATGAGGAGTAACTAGATGCTTAAAGATACCAATTGTAGGAAAATCTAATTGCAAGATGTACCAATTAAAAAGTAATAACATCTAGTTACCTAACATGGGAAGGGGAATTTAGGTCCATAGTATCCACTAACCCACTTGGCAATGACTTTGTCCAACATGATGCACCCCATGAAATGCACCCATACTTTGCCAAGACTCCAAATTCCCCGAGGTCCGACGGACTTCTCACTTCCCTTTCGGGATCCAAACCTTCTTGGTGCTCTTCATGTTTGAAATGATTTCCTTTCGCACCCAAAAGCGTTTGACCCCTTTGTTGGCTTGCTTGTTCACCTTGATGGCCACCACCTTGTCATTTTTCTTCTTCTTCAAGAGATAAGGTGTGGAGGCCTTCTTGTCCACCTTGTTGGTGTAGGTGTTGGAGAGCTTGCTTGTTTGCTTTTTCTCCTTCATCTTTGCTCCTCCCTCATTCTTCACCTTGCACTCATTGGACTTGTGACCTTCCTTGTGGCACACGTAGCAAACCACGGTTTGTCCTTCATCAAGCTTCTTCACTCCCTTGACGGTGTTATCTTGATGAAGTTGGGTTTGCTTTGCCTTGCCTTTCACTTGAGTCAAGTCCTTGGTGAGGCGAATTACTTCTTGCTTGAGTTGCTCATTCTCCTTTACAACCTCTTGTGTGCATGTATCTGCAATCACTTTCTCAACACAAGCTTGGTTGCACAAGGGTGAGTCTAAATATAAATCATTGCAAGAAGTAGAGGCATCCTTTTTAATTATGTCATTTCTTTTAGATGCCTTGGTGGAGGTTAAATTGACGGCCTCAAGATTAGCAACTTTATTAGTTAGCTCATCACAATGTTTGCACATGATTTCCATTTTAGCAAGCAAACTTTGATAATCATTTTGTGAGATAGCTAACTTTTCTTTTAATTTTTCATTTTTCTTTTCAAGTTGCTTATCATTAATTATGCATGCACTTGTTGTTGCACTAGCCTCAAGTTGCTTAATTTTAGTAGATAGTTCAACATTTAGATTTGCAAAGTTTTCATATTGTTCAAGCAAATTCTTGTATGCTTCTTGTGAACTACCTAGCTCTTCTTTTAAACTTTTGAGCTTCTTTTGTTGACTAGTGCAAACTTTAGCATATTTAAGATTTTGTTGCACAATTTCATGATAAGAAGGCATATCATCATCACTATCGCTCTCACTAGAGGATGAGCTTTCGTTACCTCATGCCATAAGGCACACACGAGAAGAGCTTGATGATGAGTGCTTGCGCCCTCGCCTCTTGTGATGGTCTTCTTCACTTGAAGAATCATCCCATGATCTTATTGATGTGAGGGCTTTGTTCTTGCATGCCTTCTTCTTTGTCTTGGGTGTGGGTTTGTTTGGACAAACTTCCACAAAGTGCCCCACTTCGCCACATCCATAGCATCCTCTCTTTCTTTGCTCGTTTCTTTGATTGGTGAAAACGAGGTCTTGGATTTGGATGGGCACACCCTTGACATTTAGCTTTTGGATCATCTTCTCCACCTTATTGATAAGTTTGATTGATTCTTCATCAAGGTCGGAGACGGAGGAGGAAGATTGATCATCATTACTTGAAACCTCTTCATCATCATCATCATCATCATCCTCATCTTCTTCTTCATCTTCACTTGAGGAGCTTGAGCTTGAGCTTGTCTCAACTTGCTTTCCCTTCATCTTCTTCTCGCTACATGCGAGAGCTTTGCCTTTGCTTGATGAAGAAGCTTCTTCTTGACCCATCTTACGGGACATTTCAAATGCCACTAGCTTGTCAATGACTATGTCCGGGGTCATGTTGCTCAAGTCCTCCATGTTGTGAAGGATGGTGATGATGCTTGCATATTTCTTTTGTGGTAGCATGGAGATGATCTTCCTCACGATGTCCACATCATCTAGCTTTAATAGTCCTATTGAATGGAGCTCATTGATAATTAGATTCAAACGAGAATACATATCACGAACAAGCTCATTGTCATTCATAGTAAAGGAATCATAATTTTGTTTAGCTAGACAATGTTTTTGCTCACGGACATTACTTGTGCCGTCATGGAGCTCTTGGAGTTTTAACCAAATTTCATGTGCGGTATTTAAAGTGAACACTTGGTTAAAAACATCCATACTTAAAGATTCAAACAAGTAATTTTTAGCTCTAGCATTGAAATGCAATTCTTTTTCATCACTCTTCGTGGGTTTTTTGGATTCATAATGGGTTTCATCCCGTCACGAGTGACTCTCCATACACCTAAATCAACCGCCTCAAGATGACAAGCCATTCTTGCTTTATAATATGGGAAGTTAGTGCCATCAAATTGTGGAGGCCTAGCGGTATCCATCCCAACCACTCTACAATAGCGTCGGCTCAACGGCGGTTACGCCAAGGGTCCAAAAATGAGCCAACCGGCTTTTATACCACTTGTAGGACACGTGGACACCTAAGAGGGGGGGTGAATTAGGTAACTTAAAAATCTAACTCTAAACTATGACCTCTTTTTCTAACCCTAGCAAAACCTATGTAATAGACAAGCTATCTAGATGTGCAACTATGGTTTTGCTAGTGTGTTGCTATCTCTACCGCAAACGTAGTAAAGTAATCAATGTAAATGCGGAAGCTAAAGAGCAAGATAGAGATATGCAAACTCCCGTTGACGACTCCGGTATTTTTACCGAGGTATCGAGAAGCCAAGCTTCCCCTAGTCCTCGTTGGAGCCCTCGCAGAAATCCCTCACAAGGGCCAAGCTCCCGGTTGGGTAACTCCGTGGATAGCCTCGGGTCTTCCCCACGCATAAAGTGGGTCTCCGATGTGCCTCTCTCTCCCGGATGCTCCCCGCCGTCTTCACTATCAAGCTTCCTATTTGAAATGCATGGGCCTTGTTCCCTCCGGACACACGGTAGGCGGCCACACCACAAACGCGTTGGTGTGATCTCGCAAGACTTCAAGCCCCTCCGATGTACAACACTTGTGCTCACAAGCATGGGGTGGCAAGAGGTATGCAAACCTCACTTAAACACTAGGCAAACACCTAGAGCAAGCGCATAAGCGGTGGTCTAATCAACCTAAGCACTTCGCAAAGCACTTATGCTAATCACCTAATAAAACACTAAGCACTATGCATGTGGAGATCACTCAAGTGGTGTATCAACACTTTTGATAAGTTTCTCGGCTCCACACCTCTCAAATGGCCGGTTGGGGGTTGTATTTATAAGCCCCACTGAGAAAGTAGCCGTTGGGGTCGAACTCCCGCAAATCTCCTACTGACCGACACGTCCGATCGTCCCGACCGTTGCAACTGCGAACTACCGATTGGACGCTGCCAGCGTCCGATCGCCTGCCACCGGACGCGTCCGGTCGCAGTTTTGCGCGCCTGGAACCTCTCTGTACTCGATCGGACCCTGTGTTCCTGCGTCCGGTCGGTTGCCGCCAGCGTCCGGTCCTTGCGTCCGGTCGCCTATCTGCCGAGCCGCTGGTCTAGCGTCCGGTCGCGCTTCCAGTGTCCGGTCCTGCGTCCGATCGCCTCTGCGAGCTCGTTTCTTCGTGATCTTGCGTACGGCTTGGTTCCTATCTTCATGCTTGGACTTTGCTTGATATCTTGGGTCTTCACTCGTGCTTCTAAAGTCTTGCTTGAGGTGTTGATCATCGGATCATCACGTCGCCTTCGTCCAAGTCACGTCTTGCACCCTATTGGACTACAAAACAAACACTTGCAAATTCATTAGTCCAATTTGGTTGTGTTGGTCATCAAACACCAAAATCCAGAGTAAATGGGCCTATTGCATCTGGTCGACATATAGATCTTCTAACAAGATAAGGAGAGATAACCAAGGAAGAGCTCACGTGAAAATAACACATCGGTGTAGTTCTGCAATGGATCATGACTAGAAACCTCGATACCAGCATGTGCCGAGCAGCACAGCCTTGTGTGTGCACCCACAGGAGGCTCTCGGTTTCGTCGCGGCACCATGGATCGCTAATCGTGGCACCATTACTGAACATACAACCCACAAGAAATCTCACATGGCATAAATTGGGTTGCATAGGAGCAAGCACTATGCGAAGGAGGGATAGCAACAAAGGTAGTCACAAGGTTAGGAGTCAACAAGGAGGCGATCCAAAGATTAAAACACAGCGCAAGAGAGCATAGCCTAATTGCCGAAGACTACTGAGCAGGGGACTCTTGCCTAATTTCCATATACGTCTTGTGTCCACCAAGGAGATTACCAGATAAAGATTAGCATGAGACTTGGTCTTGCCGAGCAGCAACATGAGATCAAGATTGATAAACATCTAGGGACTGGGAAGGGTTGGAGACAAAACAAACGAGATTCAAGAGATAGAGCCAATGCACTGACTAGGGATTCAGTTGATAAAGCAATGACATGATCTGTGAGGAAAAGTTCCAAAGCCAGGGTAGATAGCGATTAGCGTTGCACCAGATCATCTATAGAAGAAGGAGCAATGAATTCCGACAAGGATTTTTGAGCTAGGTCCTCCCACACAAGATTGGGACAACCATGACACATGCAAGCATTCAAGGGAACTAAGCTTGGGCCTAAGGATAAGCAAAGGCATATATAAAGGTCTTCGTAGCACAACATTCAAGGGCTAGCAACCACATGTACAGGCTTAGGCCCTAAGAGAGAACTTAATTGGAGACGACAACCATGAGATTATCAAAACTTGGACGCTGTTCCAGGATAGCGCTCTTCAACACTCGTATGCTTACCGAGGGCAAAAGGGGTGACAACTATGGCACTACCTAGATAATGAGCATCCACACCTACATCATGTCTAAAGCGAGCATTTCAAAACACTCAATCCAATTAGCTTAAGCGACTAATACTAAGCACAAAGCTCGTATATAACAAGCAGTCACCTACAGCAACACCACTACACATATCATGCAAAACATGGTGGTAAGGTATTGTTATCTTTTATTTCCTTTTTACTGAGTAGGTGAATATCTAAACAAAACAAGTTTTACTTATATTTAGCAATTTAGTTTTCGAAGGGGTAAAGTTTTTCCTAACTATTAACTTGTCATCTATTTCCTTTGGAAGCAAACATACAAGGCAAAACTAATCACAGATTACCTTCAAGCTTAGCTATTCAAGCAGCATGGAACAAGACATTTTGCCTAGCTTCACACAGGGAAGATAGTAACATCACATTGATCACAAGTTACTTAGTATTAGAACAAAGTGAGGGAATCATATTTATGCACAAGCACAATCATGATGCATGCTCGTCCTATTCGTCCTCACAAAATTGCCAGCCTAAGGTGGCAATCACGTTCTATGTCGGTGGCATAACACGTACTCTCTCAATTTATAGCTAGTCGTCAACTACATTCAATCTATGCATTCGTGGTTAGCGTACCTGTAGAAAGATTCATTTCAGCCCAACCCCACAATTATATATGCAGAAATGAAAGTCTGGGCTCTAGGTTGCAAGCTAAATACTTCCATATATATATACCCATATATATATATATATTCGTATCAAAGCTACCCGAAAGCAAATACGTCTATACATACATATAGAATATGCATATATAGTCGTACCAAAGCTAACCCATAATTAAATACTTCCGTATATATATGAGATATATATGCTTGAGTATCAAAACTACCTCTCCCCTTTGACCGCACGTTCACATCTTGCGGTCATGCCACTCATCAACTTACCTTCTTACCTGGGCGTAGAGGTATAGTGATCTATACATTACCATTCAAGCAAATGACATCCATACAATAGCATGCCGTATGGACAATGAAATAAAAATTGCAAGAAGTAAACCCCCATAGTTAGTGTTAGTTTACTTATTGCCACCTAGTAGTCCTTAATTGGGCATAAGGAGGATGTCGCTAGTATAGTGTTGCAAATTAGTTTTAACAAATTTGCCTGTACCTAAAGTTTTAGTCAAAATAGGCTTTTTAAAACCAAAACTTGGCTTTTAAAACTATGTACATGACAGAATTATACTTAATCTTGCTCTGATGCCAGCTGTGATGAAATCACTCAATTTATACAAGATCAAGTACGGTTGTCCCCTATAACACGTTGACACGCGCATACCTTCAATTATATAAACCCGGTAGTCCGTCAAGTGTCACGAAGGACCTCGGTAAATCAACATCACAACCAAGATCGCATGATTAAGCAAATACACATCACATACGCAGAGTTGTAGCGGAAATAATATTACAATTGGGTTCACAAATAATAGTACAAGTTTGGGTTTCAAAACCGATTAGTGAAAACAACATAGCTTTCAAATGATTACATTAATATAAGCTCTAAATTCATTGCTAGCATAAGTGACCTCCTCTGATAAAAGCATATAGATGAGAAGTAATTATAGAGTCACCAAGTTCACCGGCGGTTAGCCACCATCTTCAGCAAGCCGAGAACTTCACCTGCAATATGGTGGGATAAACCCTGAGTACTCGAATGTACTCAGCTAGACTTACCCGTCATAAACCAAAATAAAATGAAACTAAAGATTATGCAAGGCTTTATAAGTGGAGCTAGCTTGACAACATTTTGCATAAAAAGCCACTAATTCAGCTATACATTTTATAATTCGATCATCAAGTTAATTATAGCTATTCATTTCTAGATTAGCAACTAACATGTGCCAAACATGTGGTATAGCATTTAGTAGCATGACAATAGTAACCATAGCCGGTGTAGTAATTCATATTTATCCGAACCATCACATTCCATAATACAATTACTACGATGTTGGAGCTAGCAAAGTTTCTCACTATCTAGGAGAGACGGCGATTCGAATCGATTTCAACCAGCGGGGAATTTATTCCTAACACAAACCCAGACATACCTGCGCCAAGGTAGGTTTAGGTCACCTTTGGTACAACTCAGGTACACATTTTGCAGGTTCATCCAATGCCGCACAATCAGGGATGATCAGCTGCCACGATGATCAGGACTACCCTACCCTTGGGCTCACGTCTGGCTCCCCGCACATCCTTACTACCATCCATAGTGCACACTTTTATAGAGCGGGGCCCGGCCTGAGTTGAGCTACTCGACTTCGCGGTCAAAACGAGTTATCCGGCCAGCTAAGTGAGAGGCACGCGTTCAATCTTGTCAGAAGTTCCAACAACAGTACGGTCCTTAATCGGCACAGACGGGGATAGATCCACACCTAAGACCTTGATGTCTTGTTGCTTCTCTATCGACATCCCGCCCAGTCTCTATTCATTATTAACACATGGTTATTTCCACGATAGCAAATATAGCCAACCGTGCTTTGGTATCCAACTGTATCTCGCATGTGACAGGAAATGATCCAACTTCTACCGATCTAAGCATTACTAAGCATACATTCGATCCTGGACCTACATAGGGTTCAGGGTATATTTCTAGACAAGGTAGTTCTATGCATCAAGTAGTTCCAATCAACTCTTATAACCTAATGCATCAAACATAAAGAACTCAAGTGATATTTATAAAAACGTAGGAGGCTTAGAATGCTCCGGGGCTTGCCTGTGATTCAACACTAGGTCAGTATTTGTTAGATGACACTCGCTTGGTGAGCATCTCCTATTCAGGCATGTACTACATGGGTCCTTCCATCTTTGGGATAGGTCCAGCATACATCGTCTTTAGGTTCGGATCCAACATCACGGCCTTCACGTGGTTTATCTAGCGTACCTAGATGAGATGCAAGATGCATCACATAATAGCATTCAAGGCAAACATAAGATCATGCAAGACATAGGCACCTAGAGTTATTTAACTAAACATCACACAACCTATTATAAAGGGATAGCAAGCATATTAGGCAACACAAGTTAACTTAAGTTCAGATATTGCACACATGCATCGATCAAGAACTAACCAACAAGTTCACCTATCACATGTATAGAAATCTGGACAGCAGCACAACAGTCACTTGTTTTAACCATAACTGGTGATCCATACATCCAAAGAAGGTGATCATAGACTTTCTAGAAAGCTTATTAAATTATCTAAAACATATTTATTAACATCACAAGGTGATTCCACCATTAACAAGGTCAATCAAGCATAATTGAGCACCTCTGTCCAGACTCAGACATATTCTGCCATGCAACTTCATAAACTTATAACTGGAGCTCTACAACCCCAAAAGGGGTGATCTAGGATAATTTGGAAAGCTTAAGTAAAGCACTATAACTCTTGTATTACCACGAAGACATGATTCAAAGCTTAGCTAAGTCAAACAACACAATCATTCAGATCTATACAGAGAGCATGCAAACCTAACAGTGAACTTGTAAAATCTATAGATCCAAAATTATAAGGCCTATGGTCATGAAAATTTATAACAAGCTATAATATGAAATTATCTACAACTTTGGTATTCAGTACAACCACAGAAAATATCATTTCAACCATGAAAATACTTGCACCGCAAAACTGCACATGCAGCCCAATAGCAGTGGTATAGAAAAATGATAGGAACTTCAAAGAAGCATAACTGGAGTTCTAGACCTCCAACAAACATGAATCATAACTTTTTAAAAATCTTATGAAGTGAACTAAAACTTTCTTATTATCATCTTAAGATGATTCTATAGATAACAAGGTCAATTAATCCAATAAATGCATCTCTATCCAAAACATGGACAGAATCTGACATGCCACTTTAAACAGCTATAACTAGAGCTCTACAAGTCCAATAAATGTGGTTATAGACTTTTTATAAAGCTTATCAAATTATAAACAACTTTGTTATAAACACCTAGAGCTATTTCTACCATTAAAAAGGTCCCACAGTACCAACAAGGCAACCCTGTCTGGGTTTGGGCAAAAACAGCCACAGAAATTTAAACAACTATAACTAAAATTCTACTTAACCAAAAATCATGATATTTAGCTTTTTGAAAAGCTTAATAAAAGTAATACAACTCATGTACTATCATCAAGTCATGATTCATAACTTAACTGAACCAATTAATTCAAACATGTAGGCCTATTCAGAATAGGAGCAAAGCAACACATGTTATTTGTTATTTTTATAGATCTTAAACTATCATACCTAAAATCCTCAAATTTTCACCAGACATCAACCATCACATGAGTAGCACTCCATAAAAATTTCACATTTATTTGAGCACAACAACTGCAGTTATGAAAAGGACAAGGCACAACTAGTATTAAAAACCTAACTGCATGAATCTATTTTTATAGCAAAATATTTAAACTAAAATATGCCATATTATAGATCTACTGCATAGATAATTTCACAAAGATTCCAAAAAGTCTATATTTGTTATTTTACGATTTTTCTACAGTTTCTACAATTTTCCAAAGTTCAGCTGATTATATGCATATAATGAAAAAGAAAAGGAAAACGCTTTTGCACTGGGGCCCCTACAGAAAACACAAATTAAACTCTAGCGAAGAGGTCCTCAAGAGCACTATTCATATGTGTCTATGGTTTGTAGATCGACCCTTCCCATATGTCGAATTTCTACGCGAAGTCCCTGGCGTCATTCAGAACAGAGGAGGTGGCCGGGAGCGGCGACTCCGGCCGGTGGGGCTATTCCCCGGCGGGGAGCGACGGTGTCATGGCCAAAGGGGGGCCGCGCAAACCCATAGAGGGGTGCTTCCCAAATGGAGAGAGCCCGCAGGAGGCCAGCCATAGAAGCCGGTGGCTCGAGCCCGCCCGAAATTGCGGCGACGGCGCTCCGGCGGCCTAAAGAACCGGCGGAACGACAAGGGCGCTCATACAGTCCCGCGTGAATCCGATGGGGAGCTCGGTGCAGGCATAGGAGGGCAATAGTAGAGGGAGCTCAGCGGCGGTGGCCTTGGTGGCCGTGCTCTGGCACGCACGTGCGCACGACACCGAGAGCGAGAGAGCGTAGGGGAGTGGGGGCGAGTGAGGGAGGTCGAGAGAGAGCTCGGGCGTCCGCATTTGGAGGCACAGGGAGCAGGGCGGCACGTGGAAATGGAAGTGGATGCGCTATGGTGCATGGCAGCCACGTGGCACTCTGTCGAACAGGTGGCGTGCGCGAATGAGGCCGAATTCGGGTCCTTTTATTGGCATATTCCAGTTGGATTCAGACCTTGGTGCCTATAGAAAAGTTGGTCTCCTATGAATGGTCTTCTACTTGTATTAAGAGATCAAGACCATTAGAGCTATGGATTAGTAGGTAATTAAGCTCCAAAGTGATAGTGTCAACGTATTGACAGCGACAAATAAAAATCCAAATTGATGTCCAAACGAAGTCAAACGAGTGCCATATTTTTACATGCTCATCTCCATCGTGTACACTCCAACTTTTATTTTGGTACCAAATCAAGTTGCTTAACAAAATTTGCAGAACGCGGAATGTCAATGTCGATGTTAGTTAAGTGACAAAGTAAACTTTTGCTGTTTTTAAAACTATTTTTGAAGATCCAAATGAACTCCAAAATTGATGAGACTTGATCTATTGTTTTCACCTTGAAAAGTACTTCAACTCATCTTAAGGAATACAATTGAGCTACCACATGAATTTGGAAGATAAAAATTCGCAAACATGTCAACTTGCCGTTGTCAATCGGGGACTATTTTTTTGAGATCCTAAGACAGCAGCTGATCTAATCTTGAAACCTCAGTTTGACTTAGTTCCAAGTTGATTTGGCTCTTGGTCCAAAAACAAAGTTTGTTCTACTCCACTCAAACTTCAACTTTTATTTAAGGTGCAACTCCATGCAAGCACTGTAAGCCATAGTTCAAACCAAGTCAAAGTAGCATCACAGTAAAGCTTAAATTAGGGTTTTTGACCAATTGAGGCATTTTCTTGACTTCTACTCAACACAAACCCTTCATGACTTTTGTTGTAGAGTTCAATTAGAGTCATTTGAGCAAGGTAGCAAGGTTTAGTTGACTATTTATAATTCTATTCACTTAATAAAGCAATCCAAGAAAGATTATAACTTATCATTTCCTGTGACTTCTTGATTCCAAACTTCATGAAACTTTTCTACTGGTCTAGATGGATGCATGTTGATGTAATGTACATGGAATGAGCATGTTTAACCTTACTCTTACATAATCTTAACAGGGGTCCACATGTAAATAAGGGTGTGTTGTCCAAGTTTAAGTTGGTGCTCACTCTTGTAGATTTGATCTTCACACCTTCATCACCACTTAACATGTCATGTTTGAGTTCAAACCCATTACTTAACTGGTGATAAACACCTAGGGTGTTACAGTTAGGATCGAACGAGAAGGTTGAGATGACCCTGTCCGCTTCTGAGCAGGTTAGGCAAAGCCTGTTGGGGCTCATCTGTGTTTTCTCCCTTGGCTCTGTTCGACGCGAGGCGGCCTCGAGCCCTTCGTGGGCCGGCCTTCGAACCACGGTCGATCGCCGTTTTTGTGATCATCACCCCGTCCGTGGTTTCCGCAACCAGAGGTGTTGAGGTAACGTCACTTTGCCTCAATGGCTCGAGTGTCGCGCTCGGTGAGCTCACTAACGGGCATGTCCGAGTGGAATCCGGGTTCATCGTTCGTAACAGGGTCGACATAGCCCTCATGTGGGATTCCACTGCTCCTTAACTCGCCTCCCGGCAGATGCCTGAGTCATTTCGAAGACTGACTCAGGTGGCCCGCTGGCCTCTCCTCGATGGAGATTCTGTGGGCATGGCTCGAGGTTAGGATCGAACGAGAAGGTTGAGATGACCCTCTCCGCTTCTGAGCGGGTGGGCAAAGGCCACTGGCGCTCATCTGTGTTTTCTCCCCTAGCTCTATTCTACGCGAGACGGCCTTGAGCCCATCGCGGGTCGGCCTTCGAACCCCGGTCGGTCGCCATTTTTGTTGAATGAGACGACTATGGCTTCGTGACGCGACGAAGCATTGTGATGCAATAATTGCATATGCGATGCTTAGATGTATGAGAACGGATGAATGAATGTTTATGCACGAGAAAGGTAAAATCGGGGTTGGTAAAGTTACCTCGATGGCTCGAGTGACGGGTTCAAGGAGCTCTTATCGGATATGTCCATGTGGAATCCGGATCCGTCGTTCATGACGGGGTCGGCATAACCTACATGGGGCATCCTACTGCTCCTTATCCGTCTCTCGGCAGCGGCTCGAGCTGTCCGATTGACTTGGGTGACTTGCTGGCACAGGACTTACCTCGATGGCTCGAGTGATGAGTTCGGGGAGCTATTATCGGATATGTCCGAGTGGAATCCAGATCTGTTGTCCGTGACGGGGTTGGCATAACCCACATGGGGCAGCTTACTGCTCCTTACCTGTCTCTCGGCAGTGGCTCGAGCCGTCCGATCGACTTGGGTGACCCGCTGGCATATGACTTACCTGCGGAGATAGAGGATGAGATCATCCCAAGAAATTAGTTAGGCAGATAAGCCAGGCAGCGAACTCGTAGACAATCTCTTAAATTTCATCATGGCCAAACATATTTTTAGCCCTTGTCCCCTTTTATATAAAAAGGTTAATGTGTTTCAACCCTTTCCGTCATTAAGGCTGTAAAGCTTAGGGTGCGGATGAACAAACTCTGATCACGCTGGTGAGTAAAAGCGCCGTAGCCGCTAGGACGTAGGTTTCTTGCAGTCCGACTAGTTTTACTTAGCTTTCGTTTTCGTGACCCTTGCTTCTAGATCTTAACGTGAGAGAGGGTCGGGCACAGCATCAGGTGGATATACTCTTAAATGTGTACCGACTCTTTTCGTAGTTAAGGCTAAAAAGCTCGGGGTGCAGAAAAAACTCTGATCATGCTGGTGAGCAAAAATGTTGTAGCCGCTGGGGCATAGGTTTCTTGCAGTTAGACCAGTTTTACTCAGTGTTTGTTTCCGTAACCTTCGCTTCTAGGTCTTAATGCGAGAAAGAGTCGGGCATGGTGAATGTCTACCGGATAGATATGCTCTTATCAACCCCTGAGTGAGGCCCGACCCCCCGCCGCTGCTGGGGTCGGGTGTCACTAAAGATCGAGGAGTTGATAGCAAAACTGATAAGAGAAAGTGTGCATAAATTAAGAGTAAAAGTGACGTAGCTGTTCGATGTTCTAGGCGTTGATAAAGACTTCATTGTCGATGGTCCTGAGCTTGTAGGTGCCTGGTTGAAGCACCTTCACGACGACATACGGTCCTTCCCATGGCGGAGAGAGCTTGTGGCGGTTCTTGTTGCTCTGGACGAGGCTGAGCACCAGGTCCCCGATGTTGAAGGCCCGACCCCACACTCAAAGGCTGTGGTACCGGCGCAATGCTTGCTGGTACTTGGCCAAGCAGAGGAGGGCAACGTCACATGCTTCATCTAGCTAGTCCATGGCATCCTCGAGGGACACCTCGGCTCCCTGTTCGTCGTATGCCCTGACCCTCGACGCTCCATAATTGAGGTTGGTCGGGAGGATAGCCTTGGAACCGTAGACCATGAAGAATAGCGTGTAGCTGGTGGCCTAGCTGGGGGTTGTCCTCAGGCTCCAGAGCACCATGGGAACTGCCTCATGAGGACATAGTCCTTATATAGGTGCTCGATGGGGAAAGCATGGTTTGGGCATGGCCCTTCGAATAGCTTCTCGAAGTGGTTCAGGGTACCCTCGGCGGGCTTCCGACCCCCCTTGCGGTCGGCGGCGGCCACGAGTGAGCCCTCATGTTGCTGCTTGTTGTTCTTCTTGCTGGGATGGTTAGAGGTGCCTTCGCCAGCATCCTTGTCCCGCTTAGCCTTGCCTTTGAGGCGGTCAAAAATTGCTCCGACCGCCTCCTCACCCGAGGCGTGGCTGGTGGCGATGTCGAGGAGCTCTTTGGTGGTTCGCGGGCCCTTACATCCTAGCTTGTGAACCAGGGACTCGCAGGTGGTCCCAAATAGGAAAGCTCCTATGACATTGGCGTCGGCGACGTTGGGCAGCTCGTTGCATTGCCAGGAGAAGCGCTAGATGTACCCACGAAGAGTCTCCCTGGACATCTGTCCACAGTTTTTGAGATCCCATGGGTTCCTAGGACACGCTTATGTGCCCTGTAAGTTTTCCACGAAGATCTCTTTTAGGTCCGCGCAACTTTGGATTTGGTTGGGCGGAAGGTATTCCAACCACGTTCGCACCGAATCGGCCAGGAACAATGGAAGGTTGCGGATAATGAAATCATCATTATCTGTTCCACCGGCTTGGCAAGCAAGCTGATAATCCTCGAGCCATAGTCCAGGGTTCATTTCCCCAGAGTATTTTGGGATGTTGGTCGGGGGTCGGTACCATGGTGGGAAGACGGCGTTGAGGATGTGGCGGCCAAAGGCCTGAGGTCCCGACCGGTCGGGGCTCAGGCTTCGGTCCTCGCCACTGTCATAGCGTCTGCTATGACAAGGGTGGTAGCCATGGCTAGCCTCCTCCCTCGCATCGCTGCGGCTACACCTACAGGCATCCACGGTGTCGCACGCGTCACGGTGGAGGTCGAGACGCTCATGCACCGGGATCGCGATGCTTGGCCTACCACCTTGCTGTGCCTGGGGGACTGACACATCCTTGTTGGGTCATTCAAAGGGCGTGCGCTGGCTGGCGTCGAGCTTGCGTCGTCAGGACAGCGAGCTATCGGCCTGTTGCGCCACTGCATGCTCGAGTAGCGCACGAATCTCGTGATGGGCCCGACGATCCTCGGGCGTCGCGGGCCCTAGAAGCCCCCGGAGCAAGGCCACCGTACCAGCGATGTTCTAGTTTGCCCGGGTGAAGTGTGGGAGGGCTTCATCATCCTCGATGATCCTCCGGTTCACGTCGTGGGCCACGGCGCGCACATGCCTATGAAAGCTCTAGTTTGGTTTTGGTGAATTGATGAAACCCTAAGTGCTAACCTAGTTTATCAAAGTGATCATGAGATAGGTAGCACATTCCAAGTAGTGAAGCAAATGAAGATCATGGCATGATGATGGTGATGCCATGGTGATGATCAAGTGCTTGGACTTGAAAAGAAGAATGAGAAAAACAAAAGGCTCAAGGCAAAGGTATAAGTGGTAGGAGCCATTTTGTTTCGGTGATCAAGACAATTAGCCAGTGTGATCACATTTAGGTTCGATAGTCATACTATTAAAAGGGGTGAAACCTGTATCAAAATACGGTTATCAAAGTGCCACTAGATGCTCTAAGTCATTGCATATGCATTTAGGATCTAGTGGAGTGCTAACACCATTGGAAATGTTTGTGAAAAATTACTAACACACATGCACAAAGGTGACACACATTGTGTTTAGCACTTGGGAGCAAGGGTTCGAAACTTCATCGGCGGAGTGTTCGCCCATAGAGTGCGGACAGTCCGACGGTGCCACCGGCGCCCTGTATAGAAAAGACAGGGTTTCACAGAGTGCACCGGACGCTGGTCACGTAGTGATCGGACGCTAGGTCCTACGTCCGGTCAGTGGCGCACAGTGAAGGCCACCCTCGGTCTCTTGACCGGACACAAGCAACCGGACTCTAGCTAAACACTGTTCAGCATCCGGTCCTGCTGATGTGGTAGCGCATAGAGAAGACCGTGAGTGACCGGACGCTGGGCGAGTTCGGTCGGGCTTGACCGGATGCGTCCGGTCGCGAATTTCCACCTCTGGAACCTTACTAGAAGTGACCGGATGCTGGGGTCCTGCGTCCGGTCATGATCTAACTGACGTGTCCGGTCGTGATTGCAACCTTACTGGAAGTGACCAGATGCTGGGGTCCTGTGTCTGGTCCTACACTGTAGAGCGTCCGGTCACAACTTAAATGTGCTGATGACCGTTGAGATCGGACGATTAGCATTTGAAGCAGGGGTCACGTGGCGTGCATCGTGCGACCGGACGCTGGGGTCCTACGTCCGGTCACCCCGAGCAGTGCCTAATGAAGGGGTACAACGGCTCTATTTCATGGGGGCTTCTATTTAAGCCCCATTGCCGGCTCTAGCTCACTCTCTTAGCCATTTGCATTGACATAGCAACCTTGTGAGCTTAGCCAAAGCCCTCCCACTCATCTCCATCATTGATTTATCATCTTTGTGAGTTTGGGAGAGAATCCAAGTGCATTGCTTGAGTGTTTGCATCTAGAGGCACTTGGTGTTCGTGTTTCGCTGCAGGATTCGCTTGTTACTCTTGGTGGTTGCCGCCACCTAGACAGCTTGGAGCAGCGAGGATCGTCGAGCGGAGGTTGTGCAGCACCCTATTGAGGGTTTGGCGTGTGATGCCAATTAGTGTGTGAACCTCCATGTGAGTGTATCGCCACAACGAGGACTAGCTTGCTGGCAAGCAAGTGAACCTTGGTAAAAAATCATTGTGTCATCATTTGATTTCGAGGTGATGGTATTCATTGGTATTTATCCTTGTGATTGATTGGTTCATTCCTCAACTCGACGGTATATCCATCTTGCTCTATCTCTTTACATTACCATAAACTAGTTGTCAAGCTCTTTAGTGTAGTTAGTCGTGAGAGCTTGTTAGTTTGGTTAGTGTGGCTCTTTAGTTAGCCTTTGAGAGCACACTAACTTAGTGTAGCAACATAGCCATTGTGTGGATAGAGACTATACAAAATAGAATTGGGTAGGTGGCTTGCAACCCCAAGTATAGTGCTAGCGCAAAATTTGCTTCGCCATCTTATTGACTAATCATTTGTTTTAGTGTTGTTGTAGAAAATTTTAATAGGCTATTCACCCCTCCTCTAGCCTTAGGACCTTTCAGCCTACTGTCTCCGTGGCGCTCGTTCTCTTGCTCGAGCTAGAGTCGTGCTTCCTCAATCTCTTGATGCCGGGCCTTCAGCTGCTCTACCCACAGGCGAGGTGGGGCCCCTGCATCCCCCCAACCTTATCATCGAGGTCATTCGTTGGGGTAGCCTCTCCCTCATGGATGCTTTTGACGTATCCCTCGGGGTACCTGCTATGAAACATTCACGAGAAGGGTGATGGCTCCCCCTGCTGGAGTCAGAGTCGGAGGGCGACCCTAATTCTCTCGCGAGGAGGTCATGGAAAGATTCTGCGACATATTCGGTCATCCCCACGAACTCGTCATTCGCGGGGGATGGAGGCGTGTGTTGTGCCACAAGGTGGCCAACGATCTCTGCGGCGTTGCGGAGACCGAACAGGAGCGTTGTCGGGGTGCTTGGGATGAGGTATTCCGGGGAGAGCGGCTCTCCCTCGGCCAACTACGTCATGACGTTGGCGAAGGAGAAGGTGAGGCGGCCCAGGTCCTCCCAGGACGGTCGAGGTCCTAGGAAGACACTGAGCTGGCGCTCTAGCCTCCCATAATCAAAGCCGAGGAGCTGGTCGCTCCTAGGGGCATGTGCCTCCGGTGCGTGTAGCTGTAGCTCCTCAAGCGCCTTGGCGATCGTGTCGAGGCTGATGGAGTGGGGAGGTTGGACGGCGACAGGAGCCTGTGCCAACTCTTCCTCCGTCGTGACGATGAAGTCCATCTTCTCGAAGCGCACGTGCGTGCCCGGGACCCAGCTGACACCGTGGCTAGCCATCCGAGGCCTGATGTGGACATCGAGACGCGTAAAAAGCCCCTACCTGGCGCGCCAACTGTCGGTGTTTTTGGACCACCGACGAGTAAATTTGTATTTGTGCATCTGGCTTAGATGGGGTGCTCGGAGGACACAAGGATTTATACTGGTTTGGGCGGAACGTCCCTATGTCTAGTTTGCTGCTGCTCGTGTTACCGGCACTTGGTTTGTAGTAGGGGTTATAAACAGGCGAGAGAGGGAAATGATCCCAAGTCTCTAGTGAAAGGAATGAATGGGTGCTGAGAGCTCGATCGCTGCTTAGCCGTGTGCTCGTGTCGTGCTCTTGTGTTTTTATCTCATGGTTCGGTCTTGTGCCGATCAGGATCCCCCATCCCCCTAGTAGGGGCGCTCTGCTTTCCCTTTTATAGGCGAAGGGAAAGCATGGGTTACAACGGAGAAAAATGAGAAGAACTAGAGGGAGAAGAAGGCTTCCAGGATCGCCGGATCCTTCTTCTCCTTTCATGCGGGTCCCACCGACCCTGTAGATGTCAACAGGGACGGCTCCACGTCGCGGCCCTGTTCGTCACTGGCACTATACGCAGGCGTCATCTGCCGGCCATGGTGTCCCACTCCGTCCTGGTGGACGTCGTGGTGAACTGACGCAGCTGTCAGCGTTCATACGAGGGTTAGGCAGAACAACACCGGCACGCCTGACGCTGTTCTTGATGTGAATCCTCAGGTATGGCCCGTCATGGCCGCGGGTTACATCAAGTCGTGCCTGTCTCTTCCCTGGTGTCAGAGTTTTGACCCAGGCCCATACGCTTGGACCTGTAGTGGTTGGTGATGGTATGGATCCCGACGGATGAGACGGAGCACGCACCCAGGGGTCGGGCGAGACGGAGCATGAACCCGAGGGATCGGGCGAGACGGAGCCCACCCCCAGAGGTCGGGTGAGGCGGAGGCCACGCTCCCGAGGTCGATTGGAGTTGTAGTCGCGCTTTTGACTGCTCGGATGAATCATGTTGATGACCATTAGCTCCTCCTCTTCGGGTACCCTAGTATTAGTCCCCAACATCACCATTCCTATATTTTCACTCCTATAGCAGCGTTTGGAATGAAAATTATCCACATGCTTTCGAAAGAAATGTTTATTGTGCATGTACGTTTGGTGGAAAATGAACATCCAGTCCTATTGGTTTTCTTTCCTTCACGAAGTCCAATACAATATAATAGCGTGTGTATGTTGGCATGCAAGCTAGCCAAAACCTTATACAAAAGTCTAAGGCCTCCTTTGGTTCACATGAATTTCATTGGAAAAATAGAGGATTGCCTTTCCTTTAGGATTCCACACTGTAGCACCCTTTGGCTCATAGGATGCGTCCGATGCCATGGAATCTGCTACAAAGTTAATCTGACTAGGATAGGATTTGTTAACCTGAGGACTGGCCTTTTTCCTAGGGATTAGACCAAGTCAGAAAAGGGATTGTGCTTTCACAGTGCATCAATAAGAAGGAATAACTTGTTCACGGTAAAGAACTCAGGCTATTGGGATCGACCCTAAACCAAACGAATTTGAAGCATTTATTTGAACAACACCAAATCATTTTACCATAGGAAATGTAATTCCTTCACAGCTCATTCCATAGGAAAAGTACATGAAACAAAATCCACTCCGACTTCTTTGTTTGTCTGGCTTGCGTAGGAACGAGGCATGTCAACAGCTAAATCACAGGTATCACCAAGAAATAAAGAGCTAGGGGACAAATATCACATCACATCATGGGAGATTATACATTCCTATTCCTATAAATTTCCTATAGCCATCCAAACACCTATCTAAATAGTTTTCCTATGTTTTTTATCCTATGTTTTGTAATTGTATTCATGTAAAGTTCCTATGTTTTTTCCTGTACCTATGTGTTTGCAATCCTGTGTTTCAAAGGGGGCCTAATCATATACGTCAATATCAAGTTTGAGCATGTCTTTCATTCCTGCGTTCCAAATGCTAATGTTTTAAAAATTCTTGTGTTTTTTATAGCTCTGTTTTAACACTACGTTCGTATCTCTTTTATATGCTTCGTTTGATTGCTCTGTTTGTATTCCTACTTTCCGAATTGACCCTCAATGGAGATCCTAATCCACAAATTTCTACTCTAACGCTTTGTGAATGGCCTCACGTCAACCTCATGTTCTTTAGCTCGCTCCTTGGATTAAGCCTGCCACGAAGAATGTTGTCTATAATAAAGCTGACACTAAGGGCGTCTCTAATGGCCTAGCTTAGAGCTGGTTTATTATTTTTTAATCATAAATAGTGCAAAAGACAAGAGATTAGCGTGGACTCGACAGATCATGGACTCCGCTCTCTGCTCGGTGCTCACCTCCTCCCTCCTTTCCTCTCTCTCTCTCTCTCTCTCGGCGTCTCTCCCATAGGCCAAAGAGCACGCCCACGCCCAACAGTCGCAGAGCCAGGAACCACCAGAGCAGCGCCTCCTCCAGCCGCGGAGGAGGTGGAGCCGTGGAGGAGAACTCCGGCGGCGGCGAGGAGGAGGAGGAGGGGCAGGACGACGACGAGCTGGAGCTGGGGCTCTGCCTCGGCTCCAAGAAGCAGCAGCCCCCGTCGGCAGCGCCGTGCCGGATCCTCACGGACCGGGACCTGCAGCCGGGGGTCTCCGGATTCCTCCGTGTCCTCCCAAACGGCGGCAGGACGGCAGGTCCAGGTGCCGCGGCGCCCAGTAACAAGGCCAAGGCGGATGCGGCGCCCAACGCCACCACCTCGCCGGGGGCCGGGGACGATCGCTTCTGGCCACCCAGAGAGGTGAGCAGCAACAACAATTCCGTCTGCAGAGTTCAAAAATCGAATCAGTATATAAGTGCCTCCACGTCTGCTTGTTGTTAGGATCATAGGATGATGCGTCACCGTTCATTTTGCACCTAATTTGTTTAGGAAAAGAAACCTTCTTTCTTGTTTATGCACAGACATCTTTTTTTTGAGCTCATTATGCACAGACATCTCCTAAGACTAATCTTTTTTTTTCCCCTGCCGAAGCTACCTAATGTGCATGCTTCCGTTGCCTTATTATTATTATTTTTTTACCATGGCATCCTTCAAACTCTGATAGAGAATAAAAAGGAAAGGAGTCTTTTAGTTTGTTGTATTGCCCTGCAGATCTGCAACTGCAACCGCCAACATTTTCTTGACAAGAAAAGTATCCTGACATTATGTCTTCTTGTTTTGAAAAGAATGGCATTTCTTTGCTTGCCCAGCTACCCAAATTGACTTCAACTGATCTTAACTGCATTTTCCGCTTTGGTAGCAGCTTTGGAGTTTGGAGTGGTGGGATGGCCACCCATAAGAACTTTCAGGATGAACAGCGTATTTAACCAGGCCAAAGAAAATGCCTCAGAGGCTGGCACCAAGAAGCCCGCTGATGAATCTGGCATGCAGAAAGACAGAGGAGAGCAAGAAAGGACGGTTGGGGTGAAGGTGAACGTGGAAGGAGATATCATTGGAAGGAAGGTGGATCTCAACGCCCATCAGTCCTATAAGACCCTTGCTTCAGCACTTGAGCTCATGTTCATGAAACCATCCATCGGTCTTTGTACTTCTAGTAAGTCATAATCAGATCTTTTACTTTCACTATAGTAGAATCCAGTGCATATTCTAATCATGTCAACCTATATGGTTTGAAACTTTTCTATATATTTTCCTTTTTTTGGATAACCATCATCAAGTGTAGTATCAGGGTTGTTCTAGATATAGTTTCATAAGTTTGTGAGGATGTCTTTTCTGCTCTCATTTCTGAACCTCGTGTCAACCTGTATGGTTTGGAACTTTATATTTTTTCCCCTTTTTTTGGATAACCATCATCAAGAGTATCAGGGTTGTCGTAGATCTAGTTTCATAAGTTTGTGAGGATGACTTTTCTGCTCATTTCTGAACCTCATTTGTATTGATCATGAAAATTATCATGTAGTTTGAAGTCTCTTAAGCTATTGGACAACTAGCTCATCGGAATATCAGCTCACCTATGAGGACAGGGATGGGGACTGGATGCTTGTTGGAGATGTTCCCTGAGGTAAGTCTTCTACACTGTGTTAGCAACCAGAAGTTGAACGGGAGATCTTATTATTGACCCTTTTTGAAGTGTCATGGAATGGTTCTTTCAAATGGCTTATTGTTTTACTCTGCAGGATGTTTGTAGGTTCAGTGAAGATGCTCAAGATCATGAGGATCTCTACAACACTCCTTTCAAGAGGTACACAGTGCAGGCTCAGCTAAGTTGATTGGTGACGACTTGATTGGCGAGGAAAAGAAGCCAACTGCAGAGCTAGTGATCTTCAAAGCCAATTATAACTTAGAGCTGGAAGAACATGGCACTGGTTTTGTTATGGTGTTGCCATCTACTGGGTGTGTGGCAGACCACTTGTCCCTGATTGTCTAAACCAGTTTGGTTAGGTAATTTCTTCCTTGTTCTTTGTGGAGTGTGTGCTGGCCATCGAGTCTTTATTATTAAACTGTTGGCCTCAAGTCTAATTATCCATGGTGCAGGTGTCCTTTGATCTCGAGAATAGAAATCAGGAGCTTAAGAGTGACTTGAAGGACCTTTTTACATCACTGGAGCAGTGGGTTTATCTTCTATCTTGTATATTTGTTTGAACCTTGGGTGTATTTGCTGCAATCTAATATGATAAAAATTGATTGCTCATTCCATGCAGGCAGATGGATGTGTCTGGCAACATAAAACTGTTATCATCCATGTACCATATACAACAACAACAACAACAACATAGCCTTTCAGTCCCAAATAAGTTGGGGTAGGCTAGAGTTGAAACCCACCAAGAGCCCCAAGTCACGGTTCAGGCACTTTAATAGCTGCTTTCCAAGTACTCCTATTCAAACATAGATCTCTAGGTATATTCCAAGCTTTTAAATCTTTTTTTATTGTCTCCCCCCATGTCAATTGCGGTCTTCCTCTACCTCTCCTCATATTATTAGCTTGGCTTAGGACTCCACAATGCACTGGTGCCTCTGGAGGTCTCCTTTGGACATGGCCAAACCACCTCAACCGATGTTGGACAAACTTTTCTTCAATTGGTGCTACCTCTAGGCGATCACGTATATCATCGTTCCGAACTCGGTCCATTCTTGTGTGACTGCAAATCCATCGCAACATACGTATTTCTGCAACACTCAGTTGTTGAGCATGTTGAATCTTTGTAGGTCAACATTCTGCTCCATACAACATAGCCGGTCTAATCGCCATTTTATAGAACTTGCCTTTTAGCTTTTGTGGTACCCTCTTGTCACAGAGAATGCCAGAAGCTTATCGTCATTTGATCCACCCTGCTTTGATTCTATGGCTAATGTCCGCATCAATATCTCCATCCCTTTGTAGCATCGATCCTAGATATCGAAAGGTATCATTTTTAGGCACTACTTAACCTTCCAAACTCACATCTCCCTCCTCCTGTACAACTCCGCTAAAGTCGCATCTCATGTATTCGGTTTTAGTTCTGCTCAATCTAAAACCTTTAGACTCAAGGGTCTGCTGCCATAACTCTAGTTTCATATTTACTCTCTCCTGACTTTCGTCCACTAACACTACATCATAAGCGAACAACATACACCAAGGCATATCTCTTTGTATGTTCCTGGTAACCTCATCCATTACCAAGGCAAAGAGATACGGGCTTAAGGCTGACTCTTGATGAAGTCCAATTTTAATCGGGAAGTAATATGTGTTACCATCGTTTGTTCGAACACTAGTCATAACATTGTTATACATGTCCTTGATGAGGGTCACATACTTTGATGGGACTTTATGTTTGTCCAAAGACCACCACATAACATTTTTTGGTATCTTATCATAAGTCTTCTCCAAGTCAATGAAAATCAAGTGGAGGTCCTTCTTCTGTTCTCTAAACCGTTTCATAACCTATTTTATTAAGAGGATTGCTTCTGTGGTTGACCTTCCGGGCATGAAACCAAATTGGTTTGTTGATATCTGCGTCGTTCCTCATAGGCGCTGCTCGATGACTCTCTCTCATAATTTCATAGTGTGGCTCATCAACTTAATTCCCCGATAATTAGTACAACTTTGGATATCTCCCTTGTTCTTGTAGATTGGTACTAATATGCTTCTTCTACACTGCTCAGGCATCTTGTTCGATCGAAAGATATTGTTGAACATCTTGGTTAGCCATACTATAGCTATATCCCCGAGACATCTCTACACATTGATTGGGATACCATCAGGGCCCATCGTTTTGCCCCCTTTCATCCTTTTCAAGGCTTCTTTGACCTCTGATTCTTGAATCCTCCGCACAAAGCGCCTGTTAGTGTCATCAAACGAGTCGTCCAGCTGAACGGTGGTGTTCTCGTTCTCACCATTAAACAATTTATCAAAATACTCTTGCTTCACTAAGCTGCTCCCTCTCATCCTTTATGCACTTGATTTGGTTGAAGTCCATTGTCTTCCTATCGCGAGCCCTAGCCATCCTATAAATGTCATTCTCTCCTTCCTTCGTACTCAAACGTCGGTAAATGTCCTCGTAGGCCCGCCCCTTTGCCTCACTCACCGCTCGTTTTGCAGTCTTCTTTGCCACCTTGTACGTCTCTATGTTGTTTGCATACCTGTCATGATACAAGCGCTTATAGCACTCCTTTTCCTTAATAGCCTTTTGCACATCTTTTTTCCACCACCAAGTGTCTTTCGAGTCGCATCCGCTCCCTTTGGTCACTTCAAGCACCTTTGAAGCAACCTTCCGAACGCATGTTGCCATCTTCTCCCACATGCTGTTTGCATCACCTTCATCATTACAAGGGCCCTCTTCAATGACCTTTTCCTTAAAGACCTTTGATGCCTCCCCTTCTAATTTCCACCACTTCGTTCTAGCAACCCTAGCTTGTTTGTTCCCACGAGCTTGCACCAGAAAGCGGAAGTCAGCCACCACCAGCTTGTTTGAAGCCGGTATTGTCCACCTCCTTCGCTTTCTGCTCCTTCCATTTAGTATCTTGGACGCATAAGATATTTACACGCCTCCTAACCGCTGTATCCACTAACTCTCTTAACTTACCTGTAAGGTATCCTACATTCCAGCTACCTAAACGGATCCTAGTTGGCTCGGCTAGCTTCCTTACCCTTCGCACCCGCCGAGGTAGGTGTGAAGACCCTTGCTCATTTTGCACCACATCCGGGCGCCGATGTGGCGCGCCACTAAGGATGCGACGACTCGATCCTTGCTCACTTGACACCGTGTCCAGATCGCGACATGGCGCGTCACGGGGGTGACGACCCGGCCCTTGCTCATTTAACACCATACCTGGGTTCCGACATGGCCCGTCGCTAAGAGGGTTACGCCCCAACGAGATTCTTTTGGGTTTCATCTCCATTAAAGTGGCTAAGTTTTTACATTGGCTCGCCACGCCTAACACAACCCTCCTCCTTTACCAGGGCTTGAGACCTGCTATGCTGGGACACCAAAGGCGCCCCACCACAGGCGGAGTTATCCATGTACCATATAGGCTACAAAACTCTTACGAGAAGGTTCATGTGAGGCTTGTTGGGAGCTTGAGAATAAGTTCAGTACTTCAGTGGGAAGGTGAGAAAATTATCCATGGTTTTGCAATTACATCATGTTTCTTACAGCATTTATGATTATGACTTAGAGAAAAGTTGAGAGGGTAAGTTCATTCAACAAGGGAATAAGGTTTGGAAAAAGAAATATATATATCTACAAGCTTTCTGATTATGACTTGGAGAAAAGTCGAGAGGGTGTAACATGACGCATAAAGACAATTGGAGGGAGTTGTAACTTATAGTTAACTGGTTGTACACCTTGCGGAAGATGGCAAAACAATAGTTGCTTCACACTATCCTGATAAAGGGATCATCTATGGATCTTACTCAAACTAAATGAATATTTGGGCATAGGAAACGAATTTCTATTCTATTACTCAACATATACAGGAGAGTAGACTATATAGCAGTGTTTTAAAGGCGGCTAGGCGTCCAGGCGAGTGCTGGGTACGCCTGGACGCCTAGGCGACAAGGCGCCACTGTTTTCCAAGGCGAGGTGGGTACGCCTGGACGCGTAGGCGACGCCTTTAAAACACTGCTATATAATAATATTTGTAAACTGATGTGCATTTTACTGTAGACATGGATGGTATGACAAATATGGAAAAAGCCATTCCTTCCTGTCATGTTCTCTTCTGACTTCCCTGTGTCCTATCTTGATCATTGCTCAAACCGTGGATTTGAGCACTGTTGTCCTTAGGTAAGAGATAAAACCGAGATCTGGTCCAGTTCTTAATTTCTTTTCTCGAATATGCAGGAGAATTGCATATCATTGCATCAAGAGAAGAAGAGTTAGGCCAAAATAGCCGTACACAGCGCGCGTGCGCACACACATGCCTACACCACTTGCCCGTGATCACCAGGCTATTACTTTTACATTTGCGCCAAAACAGATATGTTATGACCAGCTGGACCCTCCCAACTACTGGACAGGGGGCCTCGTGGCGACCACGGCACCAAGTCCTTTCGCACCTGCAAGCATCCAGAGTTCAGATTCCTCCCGTGCCAGTAGGAAGGTTCTGTCCACTCTAGGGGTGATCCCATTGAACACCACATCATTCCTCGCTTTCCAAAGGGTCCATGCCTCTAAAACGACCAAGGTGTTGAAACCATTCCGCACACCATTGCTCATTCGATCATTTGCTTGCTGCCACCATAAGAAGAAATTGTTACTGTCCGCTTGGGGTGTGACGTCCGGAATCCCCAAAAATCTCCATAGCTGATGCCAAAACTGCCGGGCGAAGACATTCAGTTCGTCACAAAAAAAATGACATTCAGTTCTTAATTTTTGGTACAGTATGTTTATGCAGATTTGGTTGGGATGCAGGAATGTTCTGATCTGCTGCAAACAGAGCTGCTTCTGTAATGTACAATTTGGATCCCATATATTGGATTTTACCTAGTGGTACTGGAGATCCATGCTTCCTAAACAGAACAATTGACCTCTTCCATGTTATGAAGGTGAGCATTTGTGCTTAATGTCTTTTGTGTGGTTTTTGCACAGAGTTGGACTTTTCATCCTTGATATTGCCAAGAATTGTGTCTATATTGGTTCAAAAGCACTAAAATGTGGCTAGATATGCAAGACAATTTGGTTATTGTTTATGCCAGCATTCACTTTTCTCATATGTGCAAATCCTCACTGTTTTTGGGTGGCCATTACATTCATGGTACTTATTTCTTGGTGTTGTTTGCCTACACCTGATACCTAGAGTTCAGTTTTCTTGATATTAACTATGCATCTAACAGGAAGAGTTTTTTCCATTTCCTGTACAACAAAGGACCTACATTCTAATTTGTTTTTTTATTACATCCATTCTCTTGCCTGTTTAATTATATACAGTTTCAAAAGGATAGAATTTTCCAGTTTTCTTTACATGTTTCAGATATGTTTCTAGCAAAATGGCTAAAATGTCAGTTCTCCAAGCTACCAAATATTCAGAAAACGGTATGCATATGGTATTAGCTAGTTAGCTTCCAACGAAACTACAATAGATGCAAGTTGGGCTATGGATACAAGCTTTCAGAAATTTTGATACAACTTCACTTCCTCGTGATATTAGTACTTTAGTAGAGGTAGATTTACCCTTCCATTGTCTATGACTTCTTACAAACTGTGCTCGAAACTTCCAGGGATGATATGCGTTGGGACATACCGACATAGTGAAGGAAATGGCTACCAATAGCACGCCATAGCAGTACCTGTATAACAGCATGCCAACATGTACCTTTAAGGTCAGAGCAAATCTGAATGTCTTCCGTATTGCATATTTTAGGTCATGTTTAGCCTACCCCAACTTGCTTGGGACTGAAAGGCTATGTTGTTGTTGGTGTTGGTGGTGTTGTTGTTTAGCCTGCAATAAGACTGGCTGCAATTTTCATGTCGATTATCAGGTTAGTTATCGCAGACCAAAAATTCTTGCACATTTGCCCGGAAACTGAGAATCCAAGTTCTTTTTACATATTCCAAGACTGAAACAACTCTCTTTGTCTATATATCTGCACATTGTTTCAAAATAAAGTGTTGCGTGATCTTATTATACATTAGTCCACACATACAATACATCTATATCTTTATCCTATCGCCATTTGCTAATGATCCAACTATAGGTTGGAAGTTAGGTAAGGTCGTAAGGATAACAGTAATATGATTTGGCCCTACATAGCCATGCATGGTCATTAAATAGGACAACGATAGCTAAAATGGCCATACTTAGTCAAGCAAGATAATAAATTGTTTTTAAACGTGCACATGCCAAACTAATTCCGTATTTGAAATAAATTGTATGGATATGATATGTTACAGCTAACTGCACCTGCACATCCTATGGAACTTCACACATTCTGATCCAAGCAGTGAGAATTGTTTAGTCTCAGTGCTGAAGCTTATTGGCACATTTGAGCAGTATTTAAAAGTAGACATTATTTGGTTGTCATGGACATTGGCCTTCTTTTTACCTTTTGTGGTTCCTTCTAGGAAGACGAAATTATGCATTCACGCATGACGCATGGATGAGATGCTTGAACAAAAATTATGCGTTCACCCAGACTTAATGAATTTCACATTCTTGCAGAAACATTTGCATGCTATATCTGTGTGACCGATGAGATGGAATAAAGGCTATGCTGATAAATAACAACACATAAGAAACTGTTGCAGGAGATTGGCTATGCTGTGATTTACTACGATAAGGGACTACCACCAGACACCCTCTTTTTTTTTTTTTGGTTGAAGGACTCTGAATTTCTGATGATGTGCAACCTGATCAAACCAACTATATATGTATGTTTGAAACATTCTAAGAGCCCGTCTCTGTAGTTGAAGTGGAGTTGCTGTGTGTAACTGATTATCCTTGAGATTAATGTAACATTTTCAATTAATCCCATATCATTGAAGTTGTTTTGGAGATTGATGTAACATTTTCAATTAATCCCACAGACGCCGGCTGCTGTGTCATGAACAAACAGAACATTGGATTATTTGGAACTACTGAGACCACCATATATGACTTGTTTCTTACTTACTGCTTACAGGATATCACCCATGACTGCTACTGTATACTAGTAGCCATATATGACTTGTTTCTTACTTACTGCACACATGATATCACCCATGACTGCCACTATATTCTATATACTAGTAGCCATATATGACTTGCTTGCTTCTTACTAACCGATGATAGCACTGAACTACTGATTACTGTAGATTCAGTGCTAACAAACTAGAACAGTTGCTGCTACTCCTATTTGAACCTGGGAACTGGAAACGATGAGCATCCCACTTCACCTCAGATCACCTCTGGCTTTGGGGGGCGGACGGGGTACCTGATTCATCACGGGCCCACGGCGTCGATGGTGACGCCCTCGTCACGAATGGTGGTGATTTTGCGGACGAGTTTGCGAGCGCGCTGACCGCGTGCGGCAGCAGAACGGCGGCCGCTGCGCAACTGGACGCCCAGCTTCCTGGCGGCCTTGACGACGTAGTTGGTGCCGTTGGAGAAGTAGCCGCCGGCCTGGTTTCCGAGAACCTCCAGCTTGTGCACCATACGGTACAGCTCGTCCACCCAGGCGCCGTTGTGGGGATTGTCCGAGATGGCTGGGAGGACGCTCTCTTCGAGGAGGGCCAGCACGGCCAGGCCCGGTCCTGGCGGGGGTCGAGCAGTGCCCGCGCACTGGGCCGTCGGATCCTTGGGGCCCTCCCAGGAATCTAAAGGCAGCGTTGGTTTGGCTGCCAGGCACGTTGCCGGTTTAATTTGCGACACGTTCAACCTTGTGGCATCGTTTCACTTAATGCTCGAGTTGTAGCCTATACTTGTATAATCTCAGCTTCTATACATGTGCTTGTGCAACGTGACGTGATCCACGTGACTTTGTCGATAGACTATTAATTCTTACTTCGTCTGTCCCATATTATAAGACGTTTTAATAATTCTATATTTATACCTTTTACTATGTATCTAGATATAATATATCTAGGTGCATAGCAAAAGTTATGAATCTAAAAAAGCTAAAATGTCTTATAATTTGAAACGGAGTACCTTTTATCGTTTACTCAATCTCACTATTTGTTACTTCGTCCATCCTAAAATAAGTACATACCCTATTAATCAAGGAGTCAAATATTTTTAAGTTTGATCAAATATATATACACAATAATACTAATATTTATTTTGTGCAATAAGCATTATTACATTAGTTGTGCATTATATATTTATAATAAACTATTTTAAGATACAAATATTGATATTATTTTATAGTTAAATTTAAAAGAGTTTGACTCTCTGAGAAGTGTGATGTGTGTTTATTTTAAGACAGAATGAGAATATGTTAAATACCAAACTAAAACACCGTGATCGATCCCCTGCACGTACGGATTGGCGCACAAAATTACATAATCATTTTTACCTATAAATATTAAATTGTTTGATAATTTTAGATGTGTTTATTGGTAACATTTCATATGCATATTTTCCCTTTATTTTAATTTTTAAGGGGCCTTCATCTATGATTTCGCTCTAGGCCCTCAAACCCTCAGGACCAGCCCTGAGCACGGCGTCGGCGCGGACCAGCTTGCCGAAGGCCTTGATGTTGCGGACGCGCCAGCGAGGGGCGTGCAGCATTTCCTGCACCGCTGCTGCGTCGCGGACGCGGATACCAGTGACGATCACCTCGTGGTTGCCGGGGGCGGCGGCGAGCAGTCGGCGGTGGCCCTCCACCATGCTGCTGATCACGATCGCCATGCGGACCCTTCCCCTTCTGCGCGTGCTTTCTCCTCTCTCGGATAGGTAGTTTTGAAATTTGAAATGAGAAGAAAGGTGGCTCTGGAATTTTCTTTTAGAACTCCTTTTTCCTCTACCTGTATATATATATAGCCTTCGAACCAATTTTCGGACGGGGGGAGAAATCCCGCCGGAGGGAGATGGGTGTCCCAGTCCCGACCTGGGCCGAGTAGTGGGCCGCCGATTTCTTTCTTGCAAAGCGCGTCGAGCATTTGTTCCAAATTCTAAAAAAAAACATAGTTACTAAACTGAGTATCCAAATTAAATTCTAATCATATTATTGTGTTGTTTTTTAATAAATTCTTCAAAATAAAAAAAAAACTCCATATGAATATATTTACGTAAAATTTATTAATAAACATTTATCTTATAAAATAGATTATTTTTATTTTATTGAGTTCAAACGACGTTCTAGTTCCAAGATAAAATGTCACGTCTTTATAGGAAGAATGTTTTTAGTTTAGGAGAACAATATTTTATATTTATGATACAAAAATTATTGGGTCATACTAATGGTATTTAATATACATGAAAATAAATTAATAAATAAATAATAAAAGTACGGATTATATAGAATAGATAAATAAATAAATAATATAATATAACATAAATATAAAAAAATAATAAACAGATGGTCCAAAACATAAGGGAAAAGAAAGTTAGTAAAATTAAAAGAACATAATATAGGAAAATTTAAAAACATCAGATGTATATTATTTGAACATCCTAAATATATTATAAATTTTTTTACGGATAATCGTGAAACATCCAATTGTCGCCACGTGTCTACAGTGCAATAGCAAAGGGCAACGTCGAAGAAATCACGTGGCATACCCTAACCATTGAACAACTAGACCAACAGAGTTAGGGCTTTAACCTAAGCTCTGGTTCAACCCTAGCAAGGGCACCAAACAAATTCGGTGGGTTCAAAAACCTAGCCTTAGTCCTTCTCGCAAAGTGTTTTTCAAATGCGCTAACTCCAACTGAATCCCACGGGACTTTGACACCTTTAGCACTTAAGTTAGTATTTTCAAAAACATTTTTAAAACATTTTCACTTGCATGCTCACCACATCACTAGATCTAATGCATATGCAAAGTAAGTTCAAACCCAGTGGTACTAGATTAACATAATTGCAAAGTTAGGCCAAGTCCATCTAAGGCTAAGATG
Source organism: Miscanthus lutarioriparius (assembly GCA_904845875.1). NCBI lineage: Eukaryota > Viridiplantae > Streptophyta > Magnoliopsida > Poales > Poaceae > Miscanthus > Miscanthus lutarioriparius. Next base: position 19,008 of record CAJGYO010000648.1, on the reverse strand, counting down.
TGTTGTGTTATGATGTGCCGATGAATTGTTTGATCCTTAGGTGTGATGATCCTTTATTGTTTATCTTCGTAGTAGTGATAGCCGTGACAAGTGGTTAGATGATTATGATCGGGTTGATGTCGTAACTCTGATATGATGATAATAGCATCACAAAGTGAAATGTGTTGAATGCATTTCTACCGAAGATTGCTTAGACATCTTTAAAGGCATCTTGGTTCGGAGTATTCTTCTGGTATTTAGCATGAATTGCAAACACATCACACCGTAGAACTTAAATTATGGTGGATGTTTTGGTGCATCTATTTTTTTGTAGTGGCGTCTCAAACTATTAATCGGTCTTCCAGTACAGAGAGTGCTAGTTTCTCACTTTATCACTATTAAATTAAAAATGATCATCAAGCGAATTTAAGATGCTAAAGCCAGTTCTTGTGGATTTGTGTGTCACTTGTTTCCGTTTAATGATAATAATTGTCTAATATGATAAATTTTCTTTGTTCGAAGTTGTAGGATGTTGCCAAGTCCAGGACACGTTCACCCTTTTTAGGCTTCCGCTGTGGGGGACGCTTATCAAACCAAAATCCAGCATGTTCATGCACCTTCATGCTTGAGGATATCACGGGGTATCAGAGAAGAGAAACCTATGGGACCACAAGTGTAGATTGCTTGTAGAAAAATAAGAGCCGAGGGGAAAGCCGTATAAGTCTGTTTGTAGGGACCCTGAGCTTCCATTGGATATGCGGGAGAAGTTCCGCTAAGTTGTTCAAGTTGCCAAGAAATAGCTCCATGACATGCCTCAGAAATTGCTGCATTTTCATAGGTCGGTCTCGCGCTGTCTACAAGAAATTCCGCATGTCTCGTATTATGTTTCGCTCATTTGCAAACAAGGGTGAACTGACGGGCGTAAAGAAAGCATCGTGGTAGATGGTATGTAAAAACATCCCCATATATCCCAGGTCATCGAGCACACTCACTTCTAGCGCTCCCTTGAATCTATCCATGCATGCTTGAGACCATGGTATATGACTGTTGAAATCCCCAGCGCACAACCATGGTAGATTTTTAGTATCTTCGTCATGCAACCAGGCCATCAACTCCCAAGTTTTATACTTTAGCTCTGCCTGTGCCCTCCACAAGTCCCCGTAAGTCTCCACCACTTCTCCTTTTCCTTCAATTCTCCCCTTTCCTTCACATTCCACCACTTCCATGCTTGCCATGTCTAGCTTTTTCTTGAAAAGCACATCCTTTTCTCGTCTAGTTTTGTCTCAAACAAGAAAAGGATGTTAGTATTCTCAGACTTGTAACAACGCAAAATCCCCCGAACTGTCGGGGTGTTTCCTAACCCTCGGCGGTTCTAGAACATGAGCTTCATTGTTCCTTGCATGATCGGTCCACCGGTCCCACTTTCTTTGCACCCGAACTGGTGTCACCATCAACTGCCTTCCCCAACTTTCATGCACAGTTGAGGCCATCCTGATCCACACTATCATCTGCCTCTCGAGCCCTCTTCCTTTCTTCTAAAATATTGTTAGACGTAGCCACACTCCCCTTACCTAACTCCCTGCACAAGCATTTGAATGACCTATGCGTCCTCCCATCTTCCCCTAGTCTCCTCCGTTCCCACGTCAGTTGCCCCTATACATATTGCGTGGAACTATTCAATGGGAGTTCTTCTCCTGTGACCCACTAGAGGTCAAGCCCATATGAGTTGCACTTTGTTGTATCTTCACCGAATTGTTACCATCGTCAGTTTCTGAAGACCCATAATGGTCAACCCTGGTCGACCCTAGAACAAAGACTTCTTTGAGGATCCCTCCACCAAGGATACTTTGTCAATCTACAAATGACTCATAACCTCCTATTCTTCCCTTTTCTTCCTGCCTTTTCATCCCCAATCAACACCTCCTTTCTCTAGCTTGGGCCATCACTTCCTTTGTATCCACCACACCCCAGCTCCTCGATCCGCCATTGTCTCTCTCGCCCGAGCTGCTCCTCCAAAAGACTTATTGTTGAGTACCACTCGTTCTACCTCTGAACTCCTCGCCTCCCTACTTCTTTTTCGGGATGTACCATTGTGGCAGAACCACCCAAAATAGCACGCTTCCGGAGGCGCTTGTCTTCCACCAGACACTAAGTACCCCGAAAGCTGGCTACATCGGACGGTTCCGTCGAGCACACCCCAAGGGAGAACTCAAACAATCCACGTTTTTCCTCCAAGATCCAATAATGAGAATAAGTTTATAATACTTAGTCCATTTCATACAACAAGGGTTCTCAAAAATACATTATTATAATACCAAGTTCAGAGTGTGGAATTTAAACAGCGGAATTAAAATAAACATCTAACGATAAGATACAAGGATCCGACTATGTCCACCAGAAGAATCCTCCACACAACAGCCATTCTTCAAGCTGCACCTACAACATGGGTAAATAAACCCTGAGTACACAATATACTAGCAAGACTTACCCGACTAGTGGGAATAATTTCCTAACTCCAAAGGATATGATAAGCTTTATGGTTTGTTGGGTTCTCTTTTTGCAAAAAGCATTACTAGTAGTGAATCCTTATGTATGTATTTTATTAGTAGTCATGATTAATTCATTAGCTAACCATTCTAGATAAGCACCTATTCTACTTTCAAGCAAGAGTTAAGCAATCAGATCCATTCATTCCCTTTCATCTTCCAGTTCTTACTATGGTACTAGATCATAGACAAATCGTACCGTATTATACGGCGATTCATGAACCAATGTAGCCCAACTGGGTACGCCAAAACACATGGCCCGCTTGTACCCCAGGCATAAGCAAGACCAACCCACCACTCTCTTGTCAAGGGGTCCAAGTCCCCGTCCAAACTTGGACTCCAAGCCCCCACACCTGAGTTTCGGACTCAGTGTGGTGCTTAGACCTCCACCATCCCCTCCTCCAATTAGTCGGTCTAGAAAGAGTCAGAACCTACAACAAGGGAGCAACGAGCATTTCCGCTTCTATAAGCAAGTATGTGCTCAGGATAATAAGTCTATGACCTAACTAGAATCTAATGCAACGACTGGTCCTTAACCAACATGGACAGGGAAAACAGTGTAACCAAGCTACGCCCCATTGGCCGCAGGACACAACCTATTACACCCACCAATACCCGTACCATATCCCTGCCCCGTCTCCATTTCTTTTCACCATTTTATCATGAGAGTGATAATAATAGTCACCTATTGTGAGTAACAGTAGGTTACTCACGCTACCGATAGTCTAAGCATAGCAGCTACTCGACCTATGCTAGTAGGACTCGTAGGTAGGTTATCTATGCATGTAGTTTCAATATAAATCCTGTAATGTAAATGCACATCACACACACACATATATATATATCCAGTGATCATTCAAAATAAGGGTTATGCACCGGGCTTGCCTTGGACAGGCGCGGTGTCAGCTCAGTTAGTCAGTGGCGGCTCTAGGACCTCCTCCTGCATGAGGATCTCCTTCTCGTACTCCTCGATCACCTCCTCGAACTCATGGTCTCTGATGGTCACGATCTTCGTCAACTCGTTCTCTACATGCATGCGATAATGATGCAACACTTAGTATTTTAGCAACAACAGCTCCTAAAATAAGAATACACATGGTAAACTACTAAGCTAGCTCTAATGACTAAGATACTAAGCTAACTATCATCTTCATCAAGTAAAGTGTCGGGTTCAACTAACAAACACCTAGCTTTATAAATCAAGGATATATCTTTATTTCTACTAATGATTTAATGTATATTTAAAACAAAGAGCATTTAACTACCCTTAAGTTAAGTCTATTCTAATGCTACAAAAATTACAGTGAGCACATAATAATACCATGAAGTTACTGTAAAATTTTCAAAGCTACAACTATCACCATTTTGCCACAAAAATTCCTACAATATTTAACCTAATAATATTAAGCACTCTCAAATGATTTAATAGCTCCTGGTATCAATATGTATATATATGAACTAAATACACTAACAGATAGAGCATAATTTTAGGAACTTAACAAATTGGTTTCATAATTTTTGGATACATACATGATTTTATATGATTTACTAAAGATCAGCTCAGAAATACAAATGAAAAGCTATTTCTATTCTCCACGAAAAAGCTAAACTGATTTCGGCCCAACCGGCCCATGCGGCGCAACACGCGCGCGGGTGCGCGCGGCGGCCCACAGGCAAGGCGTGCCCCATGCGCGGAGGCGGCCCGCGGCGAGGAAGCCCGTGCGCACTGGCTTCCTAGCAAAAACGCCCTCGTGTTATCAGAAAATAGCACGAACACTACACGTACTATTTCTATAGACAACGACTTTGCAATGGAACCCTCGGATCTTTCTGCTCTTTACAATGGCAAGGTCCTCGACCATCCCCGCGCGCGCTGGCGTGGCGAGCGGTGGCACTGGCGCTTACGCTGGCCACACGGGACCCACGCTGACCTATCTACGAGGCCAACGCTCACCTAGGGTTCAATACGAGACGATGGGCGGTGGTTGCACGAGCCAGGACACCATAGAAGGACCTCTCCACGACGGTGGGCACCCTGCGGTAATGGCGACGATGTTCTGGTGAGCCACAGCAACAACAAGGCGGTAGGGGTAGCGGGTGAGCAACAACAACTCACTAGTGACCTTACCGAGAAGCCGGCTCGACCGGAGACGACCCGAGCGAGGCTAGCCATGTGCGCGCTGCGAGGTGAACGACGGACCGCAAAGGCACGGCTACGTCAGCGGCAAGGAGGTGGCACTAGAGCTGTGACTAACGTGCGCATGACAAAGAGGGAGCCAAGGCGAGCTAGTGGTGCAGAGGAATTGGCGCTGGTTGAAGTGGTGGAGGATGACCACGACGCAGGTGGTGATGGGCCTTAACGGCATGGTGGCGGGCAAAGCTCCAAAATTGGATCTCAGCTGAGCCGCAATCAAGGCGGGGTAGGGTTGGCTGGAGAGGGGAAGTGAAGGCGGAGACACAAGCACGAGGAATTGATGAGAGGTGCTCGCTCTCTGGCTCACCGTGACGCGACACGATGGCGGTAGAAAGCAGAGAGAGAAGAGAGAAAGGGAGAAATGGAGCGTGGCTATGGGCTCGGCTCGTCCTTGCCTTGGCGGGACATGAGCGGCGAGCTCGGGAGGCCCACATGCTTGTGCTACGGACAACGTGTGCCCGCGTCCGACCGGCGTGGCCCGCGCGTCGTAGTGCCATAAATGGCATGACAATGGCGGCTCTCCCATGTGCACACAACAGAGACGACATGCATAGGGCTGGCAACAGCACAGAGATGCAACGGACGGGGGAGGTGGGAGCAGCAGTGGCTTCGCGTGGTGGGGCCAGCGGCAGTTGAGCCATGTCCAGGCCAGAGGCGACCACGGCCGGCCGCGCGTGGCAGCGCACGCACACACATGCGCGACGAACATGGCGACGTCGAGCACCCGAGCATGGTGATCGTGGCCACGTGACCAACCAGCTCGAAATCGATAACGCGCACGAATTTTAAAGCACTCAACATGACCAAACGATTGCTCCTAAATCTAAACCGTCTTCACCATGCTCAAGATGGCACATGAGACTACCAAATCGAGCTATAACACTACACCACTCCTTAACCTAATCTCTCATAATAAACTACTAAACATAGCAGTGTCGAACTGTTGGCAGACTTGAAAATTCCTAAGTTTTTGAGCTGAATTTGATTTCCATTTGCGATTTATAAGCTAGTGAAAATATTAGCTAGTAATATCATTTTTTGACCGCAAGTATTTCATTGTCATCTACAAAGTTTGTACTTCAAACTCCATTTAAGTACCACATACATGTTTATAGCATTTTTGCTTAATAAAAATTGGTTTTAAACCCTAAGTGATATAACATGACTATTGAATCAACTTTTGTTTCGTATTTTAGTTGATCGTTTTGAGTTACAAAAATTGATCTACACACTTTATTACATGCATTAACACATAAACATGATGCTCATGACATATTTTAGTAAATGATTTACGGTGTAACACCGAGGGTGTTACAAATCTACCCCCCTTAAACAAAATCTCGTCCCGAGATTTTATGTGCCTAGTGTGGGAAAGGAGATAAGAAATAAATTCTGATTTAAACAATTACCTCGGTGAACTAGAAAGAAGGTGGGGATAATGCTTCAAGATATAGCTTTCTTGCTCCCACGTTGCTTTTTCCTCCGAGTGATTTTGCCACTGAACTTTATAAAACTTCATCATATTATTTCTAGTCACTCTTTCTTTTTAATCTAAGATCTTGACAGGATGCTCCTTAGAAGACAAGTCGGGCTAGAGGGGAAGTCCTTCAATTTGATAGCTTCATCAAGGACCCACAAACATTTCTTTAATTGGAAAACATGGAAGACATTATGCACTGCTGACAAAATATCTGGGAGCTGTATACGGTAGACAGCAGAACCACACCAGGCCAAAATCTTGTAAGGTCCAACATAGCGAGGGGCTAGCTTTTCCTGGACACCAAACCAATGCACCCCTCTCATGGGTGACACTTTGAGATACACATGATCACCAACTTCAAATTGCAAGGGCCTTCTTCGCTTATCGGCATAAGTTTTTTAACGACATTGAGCTGCCTTCAAATAGCTCTGAATAATGCTAACTTGCTCTCGAGCTTCTTTGATAAAATCAGGTCCAAAATAACTATGGTCACTTCAACCTAGTTAAGTGGTATTCTACATTTCTTGCCATACAGGGCCTCAAATGGTGCCATTCGAATGCTTTCTTGATAACTATTGTTATAAGAAAACTCAGGTAGAGTCAAGCATTCGTCCCACTTTTCAGGAAAAGAAATGGCACAAGCTCTCAACATATCCTCAAGTAACTAATTTACCCTTTCTGTTTGGCCGTCAGTTTGTGGATGATAAGCTGAACTTTTAAGGAGACTAGTACTAAGACATTGCTGAAGTTGCTCCCAGAAACGAGAGACAAAGACTGACCCTCTATCAGAGACGATACTAAGAGGAACTCCATGAAGGTCATAATCTAGTCAAAATACAATTTGGCATACTTCTTGGCTGAATACCTGGTATCTACTGGGAGAAAATGAGCGGGCTTAGTGAGACGGTCCATAATGACCCAAATAAAGTCATAGCACTTGGACGTACAGGGTAAACCCACAACAAAGTCCATGGAAATATCCTCCTATTTCCAAACAGGGATAGGCAAGGGCTGCAAAAATCCTGGTGTACGCATATGGTCTGCCTTAACTCTTCCACAAATGTTGCATTCCGCGACGTACTTGGTGATATCCTGTTTCATATTTGACCACCAATACAAGTGGCACAAATCATGGTACATCTTGTTACTTCCCGGGTGAATGGATAACTTGGAATTATGAGCTTCATCCAAAATCTTTCTTCTAAGCTCCTCTCTTGACGGAACAACCAATCTATTCTTGCACCTCACTACACCTTGATCATCAAAACTAAAATGAGGACCACGCCCTTCTTGATATGCGGAATTTCTAAAACATCTTGCCTTTGCTCTATAATAATTTGCTCAAGAAGATCCGAGACTAGAGCAATGTGAGATAGCACCTTAGCATGGTTGAGAGACAAGGAATCTTCTTCCACTTGATGCGACTTCCGACTTAAGGCATCAGCTACCACATTAGCTTTTCTAGGATGATAATGAACCTCCAAATTATAATATTTGATTAGCTCCAACCATCTTCATTGCCTCATGTTCAGCTCGGACTGAGTGAAAATATATTAGAGGCTCTTGTGATCCGTATAAATATGCACTTTATTTCCTAACAAATAATGCCTCCAAACTTTTAGAGCGTGCACCACAACAGCTAGCTCTAAATCATGGGTGGGATAATTCACCTCATGCTTTTTCAGCTGATATGAAGCATAAGCTATCGCACGTCTATCCTACATAAGCACGTATCCCAACCTAGTCCTTGAGGCATCACAATACACATCAAATGGCCTGTCAACATCTGGTTGGGCAAGAACAGGAGTAGAGGTAAGAAATTCCTTTAGGGCTTGGAAAGCTTCTTCACAAGCCAGACTCCATACAAACTTGACATCTTTCTAGAGCAACTTGGTCATTGGTTGAGCTATTTTGGAGAAGTCAGGAATGAAGCGTCGATAATAACCAGCAAGACCAAGGAACTGACGGATCTGATGCACTAACTTTGGATACTTCCAATTTAACACATCATGCACCTTACTTGGGTCTACAGAGATACCTTCAGGTGTTAGAACATGTCCCAAAAACTATACTCGATCCAAAACTCACACTTGCTGAATTTGGCATATAGCTTGTTTTCTCTCAATCGAGTCAGTACTATCCGAAGATGTTGTGCATGCTCTTCATTGTTCTTGGAGTATATCAAAATGTCATTAATGAACACCACTACAAACTTGTCCAACTCCGACATGAAGACTGAATTCATGAGATACATGAAGAATGCAGGAGCATTAATGAGACTAAAGGACATGATTATGTATTCATACAGCACATACCTAGTACAGAAAGCTGTCTTTGGTATATCTTATGGCCGGATCTTAATTTGATGATACCCAAAACGAAGATCAATCTTTGAAAACACCTTTGCACCAGCCAACTGATCGAACAAAGTATCAATACAAGGTAAAGGATACTTGTTCTTAATGGTTACCGCATTGAGAGGGCGGTAATCCACACACAGCCGCAGAGTACCATCTTTCTTCTTCACAAAAATAGCTGGGCAACCCCATGGTGAAGAGCTAGGATGGATAAATCCCTTCTCCATTAATTCCAATAACTGCTTCTTCATTTTTGCTAGTTCTTTAGGAGCCATGCAGTAGGGACGCCATAAAATAGGAGTAGTGCTAGGTTCTAACTCAATAGTAAACTCTACATCCCTATTTGGTGGTAACCCAGGTAGATCTTCAGGGAAGACATCCAGAAACTCACAGACCACAGGAATAGAGGCAAGATCATTAAAAGCTTCAACATGAGCAACAACTGGTAAGGCTGGATCTGAGGGTATAAGGAGAGACATCCTCTCCTTAGAAGAAGGAAATTGTAACTCAACAACTCTCTGCTTAAGGTTCAAGACTACCCCATAAACTCGCAACCAGTTCATGCCTATAAGTGTGAATGGCTAGCACTAATCTGACTATGTCTGTCTGAGTATTAATGCACAAATGTGCACCCAGAGTACTAATTCTATAGGCAATAGGAATAGCCATAAGAGATATATTGTGCCTCTATGCAAACCCCATGTTCATGAATGAATATGATGCACTAGAATCAAACAACACATATGCTGGGTGGGAATCAATGGTAAACATACTAGCCATCACCGATTCATTCTGCAAGATCTCCTCAGCCTCACTGAAGTTGACTTGTACAAAGCGGCTTATGGGCACCTTCTTCTTGATAATCATCCTCTTGACCAGACGGAAGTTGGCTGAAGGCTAGGAAGACTACGCAGGCTGGTTCTATGGGCACTCCCGAGCATAGTGGCCTTCCTTGCCACACTTGAAACAATCACCTAGCTTGTTCCCCTATCCTGACAAGGCAGAACCTACTGTCCCTGAGGCTGTTGTTGCACCTGCTGAGTAGGCGCACGATACTGGGTGGGAGGTGCCTAGTAAGTCTGTTGAGGCTGATAAAACGGCTGCCCACCGGAAGACTAATAGGGCATCGCCTGACAACCTGTACCTTCTGAGCCTGGGGGTGACTACAAGACCCAGCAATCACCCGCTTGTGCTTCCACTCATCCTGAGAGTCACGCTGAAGTCCTTCCATGGCAATAGCAGCATTCATCATAGCACTAAAAGTCTGATAGTTCCCTGTGTACAGCTCCTTCTACAGACTGCAAGAGAGGCCATGATAGAAACAGTCCCTCTTCTTCTCATCAGTGTCTATGTTGATCCTAGCATACTGTGTTAGATGGTTAAACTTGTTCATATAATCCATCACACACATGCTCCCTTGCTTCAGGTCCAGGAACTCCATCAACTTTCTGTTCAACACACCAGCATGAATGTAGTACTCTCTAAAAATAGCGGTAAACTCCTACCAAGTCACATGGTGGTCCATCGGCTGCATGGCATTGAACGTGTCCCACCATACACTAGAAGAACCCAGCAGCTGCTGCACTACAAAGCACACCTTCTGCTCTTCAGTTACAGTGAGCAGCTGAAACTTCTGCTCTAGAATATGAAGCAAATGCTCTGCATCCAGAGGCTCAGCAGTCGGTGTGAATGTGGGTGGGTGCGTGTTCAAGAAATCCTGGTAAGAACAGGGCCCCTTGTAACAGAACCGACCAATTATATGAAATTAAGTAAGAAAATCATCCGCCAGAGCAGACGATTTAGCAAACTTAAGCCCCTATAACCCGGTAGTCCGTGAAATCACGAAGGATTTCAAACCAACTCACATACCAGCCAAGATCGTAATAAGTTTAGCGGTCACCATCACATATTACATAAAAGTTCGCATCTCAGATACATCAGAGTTTAAACATAGTTATTACAAAACGAGTTCAAATAGAAGTAGTGGAAGTTATTTGTTCAAAACCACACACGCTCACACGGAGTTCAAATATAGTGCCAGCTAATGATCACCTCCAACAAAAGCATCAGACGAGACATAAGGAATGACCATGCCCATGGTCCTAAGCATCACCCATCACAGGATAAAGGCAGTTGATACAGTAGCCGTAATACATCTGCCCATCTGCAATAAGTGGGAATAAAACTCTAAGTACGAGAAGGTACTCAGCTAGACTTACCCGACATAACCGAAAATAAAGTGACACCAAGGATTATGAAGGGCTTTATAGTAGGGTAGCTGACTCATTTGCAAAAAGCGGTATTTTTAGTATTTCAAGAACCTTTCCAAAAGCATTATTGTCAAGTTAATTATTATTAACCTGTCGACTACATTTGCACCTATACTAGAGCAAACATGTGATTAAACAAATAATGATAACCAATGATCATTAACAACTTTCATAATGTCATATTCATTATAACTGTCCAAGTGTTCCATCAACATTACTACGATGAAGTCACTCAAGTCAAGTGCTCACTATCCAGGAGCGATGGCGATTCGAATCGATTCCTAACCAGCTAGTGATTTATTCCTTACACAAACCTCACTCACCCGCTAAAGTGAGGTATCGGTCACCGAGTCAACTATCCAGGAATCTCGAGTTTGCCAGGAACCACATGTACCTGAGGGCCGACCGACTACTCTTTGGTCTTATCTTTGCGTCCCCGTGTCCTACCACACCTGCTCTAGCACAGTGCGCTGCGGGCAATCTACTCGGCCCGAATAATCTCCCAGCTTCGTGGTCGAAAGGTACTTTATTCGGCATGCATTCAACATGACCTGAGGCCCAACAACGGTCGGTCCTTAATCGACACAGACGGAAAGCACTACAGTCCAAAACTTTGTAAGTCTCCGTCCGGTCTCAACTTCATTTAACACTTAGTTATACCATGACTACATAGTTCTCCAAGCAGATCCAGGTAACCACCTATAGCTCGCTGGTGACAGGAAATCACCCAACTTCTACCGGTCTAAGCCAGTTAAGCATTGACTCGACTGCGGATACCAGGGTAACAAGGATATAGTATAACAAAGGTAGACAAGGTATAATGCAGCAACAGCTGTAAACAACTCCTGAACGTAATGCATCAATTAAAGTAAAGCATTTAATTAATAATTGCAAACCGGGAAGAAAAATGCTCCGGGGCTTGCCTCTCTCGAAGGAGCTCGGGTGATGATCGCGGCACTCCAGAAGTTCCTCAACGTCCTCCTCGTCTGCTTCGGTCACTTCCTGCGGCTGCACCTCGAGCTATTCCTCAGGCTCCTCGGGTATGACGACTGGGTTCTCGGTTTGCGATCCTATATGATGCATGTGCGTAAGTGCTTATGCAAAAGGTGCATCGGATGAAATGAGCACAATGGATATGCTTGAATGCAAGGTAGTCAACATCATCCAAGAACATGTACTACAAGCACATGTCATCTACTGCATTCTCTTCTACTACTAATATGCTAAGTCAACACATCTCATTAAATGCTTCAAAGATACACCAAAGCTTCACTAATTCCTTAATCATGCATAAAGCATCATTTGATTAAACCCTAATTAATAATAGGTTTGAATAGCAACATCTATTTTTATAGCTTAGAAAAATCTTAGAAAATTACCATAACACAGTACTACCCTAAGTAGTCTATCATCAGATTTTTATGGCATTTGGATAAGTGGAATAGCCTACATAAAAATGACAAGCTTGGACCTAATTATGAGCATGAAAATACTTTGTATTATGAAAAGTGTCAAACAACAGATGTAATATTTTTCCTATGTTCTACACAGCAAATAATCACTTTACAAAAATTATCACATTCATGTTTTATACAAATTTTGCTCTTTAGCAAAAATAACAAAAATCAGCCATTAAAGGCACTTGAACTACTTTTCACAATTTTTCTACAGGACATGCATGGCATATATTTTTCATAGGAAGTACATTACACAAGAAGAGTAACAAACTTGGAATCATATTTTTCTGATCTTTCTATGATTTATTATGACTTTCTCAAGAAAACAACAATTTCAATGATTAAATAAAACTCGACAGAAAAATATCTCAAGAATGACATGCAATATTTTTATCATGTAGATCTAGTGACAAGAAGCATAACAAAATTTGTTTCACTATTTTTGGAGCAATATAACTAGAGATATACATTTTACAAGCTTTGTAAATCAATTTCTGAAATCATTTTCTTTAATACTGAAATGCCACCGACCCAAAACCGCTAGGTGCACCCTGTGCAGTGCACCCAGAGGGGCTGCCAGGCGGGACCCACGGTCAAGCCGGACCCACGCATCCGCCGAAGTCGAGGCAGGGCCGTCGTTGACCGGCCGGCTCTCGCCGCCGGTGAGCTTGCTGGCGGTGAGGTCACCACCAGGGGCTCTCCGTGACGAGGCGGACCCGATGCGCCAAGAATGGGCACAGGAGAAGCTCGAAAGGAAGCTCGGCGGGCGCGCATGGTGGGTCAGAGGCGCGGCTCACCGACGGCCGGCCATCTCCGGCCGAGAAGGGGCGCGAGAGGTGGTGTTGGAGCTTCACCGAGCTCGTGCGGTGTTCGTGCGCGCGAAAGGAGAGCGAGAAGGAGGACGGAGGGGCGAGGTCCACAGAGTGGAGTGCTCCGACGAGCTCGGTCACAACTCCGGCGAGAGATTCCTAGGGAGAGGGAGCTTCTCACGGCTTACCGAGGCAAGCAAGAGGTGCGCGAGGAGGAGGCAGAGCTGCGAGCGAGATGGAGGGTTCAACGGCGAGCTAGGACGGACGGGCGAGCTACTTCCGACGAGGCGCGGCGCGCGGTGGCGAAGGCGGACATGCGCCGCTGCTGAGCGAGCGAGAGAGTGGAGCGGGGAGTGAGAAGGAGCGCAGCGCGGCCGGGGAGGTGAAGGCGCGACAGGAGGGCGCGGGGCAGGCCGGGGCTGCCGCGCGGCGTGCGTCGCCGGCGCATGGCGGCCACGCGGCCAGCACGCCCTGACGCGGTAGGGCACGGCGCATGGGAACAGGCGCGGCGAGCGGGAGCAGGGGAGCGGCGTGGAGGCAGGCCGGGCCGGCGTGAGCGGCTGGGCCGAAAGCGAGGCTGCGGCCCAATCAAGTGAAATGTGATTTTTTTTAATTTATTTTCTATCCCCATTTCCTTCAATGTGAATTTTCAGCAATTTCAAAGCAGTTTTAAAAGTTGGTGTAAAAATGAAAGTTGTTCCATTTTTTTCAAGATCTACAACTTTGCTTTTATGACCACAGTCCAAATTCCAAATAGATTTTGAATTACAAAATAAACATCAATATTAATTCAAAAACCCTAATTTTGAAGAATTGTTTAAAAGCAAAATTTGGCAAAACTTTGAATATGAACTTGGCTCCAATTTGTATCCTAAACATTTATAAGCTATCTTAGTGATCAAAACAAGAACCATGGCATCCAAACATGAGCATGGCATTTCACATCGTTTGAAACATGAATAAATTTTCAATCAACTTAAGCATCACATGAAATGATACTTCATTTCTTTTGAAATGGAATGCGTGAATGATGCTTATGCATGAGGTGATGATGATTATGTTCATGGGATGGAATGTTAGTGCATGCTTAACACCGAGGTGTTACACCCCTTGGGACCGCGGGCACCACCCCCATTCTCGCCGTTGGCTCCGTGGCCCCCACGGGCGAAGCCACCAATGGCCTGGGCAAGCATCTCTAAGGCATAGGCTGACTCACGCCGAGCAGCCAGCATCTCCGCCATCATCTCTACATTGGTCATCGGAGGTCGTGGTGGCGAAGGAGGAGGAGCCAGAAGTGGGGCCTCATGGCTCTCCCCGTTGCCATTCTCATTGCCACGACCACTTTCACCTTGGCCTTCGCTAAGGCCACGGCCCATCCCAGCACTAGTACTCCCATGACCAGACCTCAGGTTCATCTATAAACAGATAGGAACCAACCATTATGAACAACCCTCAAGATCAGGACTAAGAGATTTAGAGAAATGATAAGACTTTTATTAAATGATTCTTTTAGGTTATCCTATCAATTCACTAATCCAAATTATACATGTGTGAGGGAAGTTTAGTTTAAGCAAGATTCTCTTTTTATGATGCATGCATCGGTCTACCTGTTCACTCAAGCCGGAATATAGCGGCATTCGCAAAAAAATTCGGCACATCACACACTCACTTTCCGCTTGCTAAATGATTCTTATGCAGCGTACGTTAGTGTACCTATAGAAAATTGATTAGAAAAAATTAGTGCTGCTATCCTAGATGGACCATATTGCTAGGGCTTATACTTATTTTCATAATTTTATCGCATCCTACTTTTCACAAAACTTTTGTTGGTCAAATTTTAAGTTTTGAAAAGAGTTATGAAACTCGTAGACAAATTATTGGCTCTCGTACCACCTGTGGCAGAACCGCCCAAAATAGCATGCTTCCGGAGGCGCTCGTCTTCCACCAGACACTAAGCACCCTGAAAGCTGGCTACATCGGACGGTGCCATCGAGCACACCTTAAGGGAGAACTCGAACAATCCATATTTTTTCTTCAGGATCCAATAATGAGAACAAGTTTACAATATTTAGTCCATTTCATACAACAAGAGTTCTTAGAAATACATTATTACAATACCAAGTTCAGAGTGTGGAATTTAAATAGCGGAATTACAATAAACATCTACGGTAAGATACAAGGATCCGTCTGTGCCCACCAGAAGAATCCTCCACACAACAGTCATTCCTCAAGCTGCACTTGCAGCAGGGATAAATAAACCCTGAGTACACAACGTACTCGCAAGAGTTACCCGACTAGTGGGAATAATTTCCCGACTCTAAAGGATATGATAAGCTTTATGGTTTGCTGAGTTCCCTTTTTGCAAAAAGCATTACTAGTAGTGAATCCTTATGTATCTATTTTATTTGCAGTCATGATTAACTCATTAGCTAACCATTCTAGGTAAGCACCTGTTCTACTTTCAAGCAAGAGTTGAGCAATCAGATCCATTCATTCACTTTCATCTTTCAGTTCTTACTACGGTGCTAGATCATAGACAAGTCATACCGTATTACAAGGTGATTCACGAACCAATGTATCCCAGCTAGGTACCTCGAAACACATGCCCTGCTTGTACCCTAGGCACAAGCAGGACCAACCCACCACTCTCCTATCAAGGGGTCCAGGTCCCTGTCCAAACTTGAACTCCAAGCCCCCACACCTGAGTCCCAGAGTCAGTGTGGTGCTTAGACCTCCACCATCCCTACCTCCAATCAATCGGTCCGGAAAGAGCCAGAACCCACGGCAAGAGAGCAATGAGCCTTCCCGCTCCCATAAGCAAGTATGTGCTTAGGATAATAAGTCTGTGACCTGACTAGAATCCAATGCAACGACCGGTCCTTAACCAACACGGATAGGGAAAACAGTGTAACCAAGCTATGCCCCATTGGCTGTGGGACACAACCTATTACACCCACCAATACCCGTACCATATCTCTGCTCGGTCTCTATTTTTCTTTTCACCATTTTATTATGATAGTGATAATAATAATCACCTATTGCGAGTAACGACAGGTTACTCACGCTACCGATAGCCTAAGCATAGCAGTTACTCGGCCTATGCTAGTAGGACTCATAGGTAGGTTTATCTATGCATGTAGTTTCAACAATAATCCTATGACGTAAATGCACATCACATATATATAAGGGTTATGCACCGGGGCTTGCCTTAGGCAGGCGCGGTGTCAGCTCAGTCAGTCAATGGAGGCTCTGGGACATCCTCCTGCACGAGGATCTCCTTCTCGTACTCCTTAATCACCTCCTCGAACTCATGGTCTCTAATGGTCACGATCTCCGCCAACTCGTTCTCTACATGCATGCGATGATGATTCAACACTTAGTATTTTAGCAACAGCAGCTCCTAAAATAAAAATACACATGGTAAACTACTAAGCCAGCTCTAATGACTAAGATACTAAGCTAACTATCATCTTCATCAAGTAAAATGTTGGGTTCAACTAACAAACATCTAGCTTTGCAATTGAAGGATATATCTTTATTTCTACTAATGATTTAATGTATATTTGAAACAAAGAGCATTTAACTACCCTTATGTTTAGTTTATTCTAAAGCTACAAAAATTACAATGAACACATAATAATACCATAAAGCTACTGTAAAATTTTCAAAGCTAAAGCTATCACTATTTTGCCACAAAAATTTCTACAATATTTAACCTAATAATATTAAGCACTCTCAAATGATTTAATAGCTCTTGATATCGACAAGTATATATATATAAACTAAATACACTAATAGACAGGGCACAATTTTAGAAACTTAACAAAATTGGTTTCATAATTTTTGGACACCTATATGATTTTATATGATTTGCCAAAGATCAATACAGAAATGTAATTAGAAAACCATTTAACTAATTCACTTAAAAAGAAAAGGTGATGAGCCTAGCGCGGCCCTCCGCGTGGATGCGACCCACGTGAGCCGGCCCACGATGGGGGCAGCCCGCGCGCATTGGCACTCTTGCAAAAACGCCCTCGCGTTACCAGGCATTAGCGCGAGCACTACGCGTACTATTCCTATAGACAACGACTTTGCAAGGAAGCCCTCGTATTCTCTCGTCTTCGCATCAGAGAGGTCCCCGACGCCTTCGCGCTCGTCGGTGTGACACTGGCCAGCACTGAGCCGCTATGCCAGCCAACTCCGGGCAGCGGTGGGACAAGTCAAGACGTAGTAGGATGGCCTCACCAAGATGGCGGGCACCCTGTAGCGGTGGCAACCACGTTTTGATGAGCCTTGGCATAAAAGAGGTGATAGAAACAGTGGGTGAACATCAGCGACTCACCACGCACCTACCCGTGGTGGTGGCTTGGTCGGAGACGCCCCGAGCAAGCTTGGTCGCTTACGTGTAGCAAGCGTGACGGCGGGCCACGGTGGCATGGCCACGTCAACGCCACGAGGGTAGCCGTAGGGGTATGGCTTAGGTGTGCACAGCAAGAAGGGGTGCAAGGCGGGTCGGGTGGTGCAGCCAATTTGGCTTGAGGCGGTGAGCTGGTGGCTGCCTACGGTGGTGGCGGGCTAGGTCTTAATGGCGCTGTGGCAGGGGCAAAACTCCAAAATTGGAGCTCGGCCAGGCGCCATTCAAGGCGGGGTGGGGACGATCGACTAGAGGACTTGATGGCGGCGCTAGAGACACGACGCCATGACCCAAGATGACTCCTCCCAGCCGTATTAACTCGCGCGGCTCAATCAGCCATGGCGGGGAGAGCAGATAGAGAACCGAAGCTCGACGTGACCGGCCTTAGCAGGATGCATCCATCGTGATCCGAACGAGCCACGCGTCGCTACTACGAACAACACATGCACGCCACCGACCGACACTGCCTGCGGGGCTGTTGTGCCATAAATGGCAAAGCGATGGTGCAGGCAGCAGAGGAGGGGGCAGGCCCTCGTGCGCGCAGCGAGGGGACGAGAACATCACGGCATAGTATCAGCAGCAGCGACATCACAGCAGAGCGGAAGGGACAGCGGAGCAGCAGCGGCTAGCGGTCCGTAGCACAACACGGCTAGTGATAGCGACACAGCGCGGTAGCGGGACAAGGACGTCTGCGCGGCAGGGCGACCAGGGCACCAGGCCGGTGGTGGCGGCAGCACCGCACGGCAAGGCTAGATGGCCAGATGTGGACGGCCAGGATGGGGCAGTCATGGCCGGCCACGCGCGGTAGTGCGCCGTGCACGAGCGTGTGTCCGAGCCCAACGACACCAAGGTTCCGCGTGATGGTGACCGTGCACACTCGGCCAGGCAACCAAAGCAAGTGTCGTGCATGAATTTTAAAGCATCAACCACGACTAAACCATTGCTTCTAAGCCTAAACTGTCTTCTCTAAGCTCGAGGTGGTATATGAGGCTGCTAAATCAAGCTATAACACCTCATCACTCCTTAACCCAATCTCTTGCAATAATTTGCTAAACATGGCAATGTCTAGCTATTAACATACTTTAAAGTTTCCTAAGTTTTGAGCCGAGTCTTATTTCAAATTGCATTTCTAGGCTAGTAGAAATATTACTTAGCGATATTATTTTTTAACAGTAAGTATTTCATTCTCATCTACAAAGTTGGTACTTCAAACTTTATTTAAGTATCACATACATGTTCTATAGCATTTTTGCTTAATAAAAATTGGTTTTAAACCCTAAGTGATATAACATGACTATCGAATCAACTTTCGTTTCGCCTTTCTGTCGATCGTTTCGAGTTACAGAAATTGATCTACACACTCTATTACATGCATTAACACATAAACATGATGCTCATGACATGTTTTAGTAAATGATTTAAGGTGTAACACCGAGGGTGTTACACGGGACACCGTAGAAGGACCTCACACTCTATTACACGCATTAACACATAAGCATGAT
>CAJGYO010000647.1:0-104140 GCA_904845875.1 Miscanthus lutarioriparius | reverse complement strand
TACATGTACCATGGGCTTACAAATCGTTTTGGGCGCACCGAAGGTACCACTAGGTGATGAGGCTCGGTGGAAGCTTCGTTTTGGCCCGTTCGGGGACAGTGCTAATCTTGGCGCAAGATAGGTGCATGGTTTCGCGTCGAGCGTTACCATAGGCTCGAATTCAATCGTTTTGGGCGCACCGATGGAACTCCTGGGTGACGTGGGTCATGTGGAATCTCACTTCTTTCCGTTTGGAGCGAGGGTTATTGTCAGCCGCATGGTTTGCGCTAGACATACCATAAACTCGAAAAATCATTTGGGCGCACCGATGGCACCCTAGGTGACGAGGCTCAAATGAAACTTCGCTCCGTTTGGAGATAGTGCTAATGTTGGCGCAAGATAGGTGCACGGTTTGCGTCGAGCGTATCATAACCTCGAAAATTGTTTTGGGCGCACCGATGGAACTCCTAGGTGGCGTGGGTCATGTGGAATCTCGCTTCTTTCTGTTTGGAGATAGTGTTGAGTGTCGGTGCAAGATAGGTGCATGGTTTGCGCTAGACATACCATAGGCTCATGAATCATTTTGGGCGCACTCGATGGTACCACTAGGTGACGAGGCTCAAGTGGAAGCTTCGTTTGGCCTTTTTTAGACATGGTGATAATCTTGGCGCAAGTTAGGTGCATGGTTTGCATCGAATGTATCATAGGATCGGAAATCATTTTGGGCGCACCCGATGGAACTCCTACATGACGTGGGTCATGTTGAATCTCTTTCATTCCGTTTGGAGAGCAGTGTTAGAGTCCGTGCAAGATAGGTGCATGGTTTTGCGCTAGATGTACCATAGGCTTACAAATCGGTTTTGGCGCACCCGATGGTACCACTAGGTGACAAGTCTTAGGTGGAAGCTTGTTTCGGCCTGTTTCGAGATAGTGCTAATCTTGACGCAAGGTAGGAGGACGGTTTGTGTCGAATATATCATAGGCTCCGCAATCGTTTTGGACGCACCCGATGGAACACCTCGGTGACGTGGGTCATGTGGAATCTCACTTCTTTCTGTTTGGAGACAGGGGTTAGTGTTGGTGCGGGATAGGTGCATGGTTTGCGCTAGACATACCATAGTCTCATAAATCATTTTGGACGCACCCGATGGTACCACTAGGTGACAAAGCTCAAGTGGAAGCTTCGTTTGGCCTTTCGGACATAGAAGCTAATCTTGGCGCAAGATAGGTGCACAGTTTGCGTCGAGCGTACCATAGGCACGTAAATCGTTTTGGAGGCACCTGATGGAACTCCTAGGTGGCGTGGGTCATGTGGAATCTCGCTTCTTTCTAGTTGGAGACAGTGTTGAGTGTCGGTGCAAGATAGGTGCATGGTTTGCACTAGACGTACCATAGGCTCAAAAAATCATTTTGGGCCTTTTCGATGGTACCACTAGGTGACGAAGCTCAAGTGGAAGCTCGTTTGCCTTTCGGACATAGAGCTAATCTTGACGCAAGATAGGTGCACAGTTTATGTCGAGCGAACCATAGGCAACGTAAATCGTTTTGGAGGCACCGATGGAACTCCTAGGTGGCATGGTTCATGTGGAATCTCGCATCTTTCTGGTTGGAGAGCAGTGTTTGTGTCGGTGCAAGATAGGTGCATGGTTTGCACTAGACGTACCATAGGCTCAAAAATCATTTTGGGCCTTTTCGATGGTACCACTAGGTGACGAAGCTCAAGTGGAAGCTTCGTTTGAGTTTCGGACATAGAGCTAATCTTGACGCAAGATAGGTGCACAGTTTGCGTCGAAAGTAGCATAGGCACGTAAATCGTTTTGGAGGCACCTGATGGAACTCCTATGTGACGTGGGTCATGTGGAATCTCACTTCTTTCTGTTTGGAGACAGGGTTAGTGTTGGTGCAAGATAGGTGCATGGTTTGCGCTAGACATACCATAGTCTCAGAAATCATTTTGGATGCACCCGATGGTACCTTAGGTGCCGAGACTCAAGTGAAAGCTCGCTCCGTTTGGAGATAGTACTAATGTTGACGCAAGATAGGTGCACGGTTTGCGTCGAACATATCATAGGTTCAAAAATTGTTTTGGAGGCACCCGTTAGAACTCCTAGGTGACGTGGATCATGTGGAATCTCGCTTCTTTCTGTTTGGAGACAGTGTTAGTGTTGGTGCAAGATAGTTGCATTGTTTGCACTAGACGTACCATAGGCTCAGAAATCGTTTTGGACGCACTCGATGGTACCACAATGTGACGAAGCTCAAGTGGAAGCTCGTTTTGGCCCGTTTGGGGACAGTGCAAATCTTGACGCAAGATAGGTGCATGGTTTGCGTCGAATGTACCATAGGCTCGGCAATCGTTTTGGACGCACCCGATGGAACTCCTGGGTGGCGTGGGTCATGTGGAATCTCACTTCTTTCCGTTTGGAGACAGGGTTATTGTGAGTGCATGGTTGCGCAAGACATACCATAGGCTCATAAATCATTTTGGACGCACCCGATGGAACTCCTAGGTGATGTGGGTCATGTGGAATCTCGCTTCTTTCTGTTTGGAGATAGTGTTAGTGTCGGTGCAAGATAGGTGCATGGTTTGCGCTAGACGTACCATAGGATCATGAATCATTTTGGACGCACTCGATGGTACCACTAATTGATGAGGTCCAAGAGGAAGCTCGTTTCGGCCTTTCGAACATGGTGCTAATCTTGACGCAAGATAGGTGCACAGTTTGCGTCGAAAGTAGCATAGGCACGTAAATCGTTTTGGAGGCACCTGATGGAACTCCAAGGTGACATGGGTCATGTGGAATCTCACTTCTTTCTGTTTGGAGACAGGGTTAGTGTTGGTGCAAGATAGGTGCATGGTTTGCGCTAGACATACCATAGTCTCAGAAATCATTTTGGATGCACCCGATGGTACCTTAGGTGACGAGACTCAAGTGAAAGCTCGCTCCGTTTGGAGATAGTGCTAATGTTGACGCAAGATAGGTGCACGGTTTGCGTCGAACATATCATAGGTTCGAAAATCGTTTTGGAGGCACCCGTTGGAACTCCTAGGTGACGTGGGTCATGTGGAATCTCGCTTCTTTCTGTTTGGAGACAGTGTTAGTGTTGGTGCAAGATAGTTGCATGGTTTGCACTAGACGTACCATAGGCTCAGAAATCATTTTGGACGCACTCGATGGTACAAATATGT
The DNA here is from genome assembly GCA_904845875.1 of Miscanthus lutarioriparius. Classification (NCBI taxonomy): domain Eukaryota; kingdom Viridiplantae; phylum Streptophyta; class Magnoliopsida; order Poales; family Poaceae; genus Miscanthus; species Miscanthus lutarioriparius. The sequence continues at coordinate 100,971 of CAJGYO010000647.1, read as the reverse complement.
GACGAAGCTCAAGTGGAAGCTCGTTTTGGCCCGTTTGGGGACAGTGCTAATCTTGACGAAAGATAGGTGCACGGTTTGCGTCGAACGTACCATAGGCTCGGCAATCGTTTTGGAAGCAGCCGATGGAACTCCTGGGTGGCGTGGGTCATGCGGAATCTCACTTCTTTCCGTTTGGAGACAGGGTTATTGTGAGTGCATGGTTTGCGCAAGACATACCATAGGCTCATAAATCATTTTGGACGCACCCGATGGCACCCTAGGTGACGAGGCTCAAGTGAAACTCGCTCCGTTTGGAGATAGTGCTAATGTTGACGCAAGATAGGTGCACGGTTTGCGTCGAACGTATCATAGCCTCGAAAATCATTTTGGACGCACCCGATGGAACTCCTAGGTGACGTGGGTCATGTGGAATCTCGCTTCTTTCTGTTTGGAGATAGTGTTAGTGTCGGTGCAAGATAGGTGCATAGTTTGTGCTAGACGTACCATAGGATCATGAATCATTTTGGACGCACTCGATGGTACCACTAATTGATGAGGTCCAAGTGGAAGCTCGTTTCGGCCTTTCGAACATGGTGCTAATCTGGACGCAAGATAGGTGCACAGTTTGCGTCGAAAGTAGCATAGGCACGTAAATCATTTTGGAGGCACCTGATGGAACTCCTAGGTGACGTGGGTCATGTGGAATCTCACTTCTTTCTGTTTGGAGACAGGGTTAGTGTTGGTGCAAGATAGGTGCATGGTTTGCGCTAGACATACCATAGTCTCAGAAATCATTTTGGATGCACCCGATGGTACCTTAGGTGACGAGACTCAAGTGAAAGCTTGCTCTGTTTGGAGATAGTACTAATGTTGACGCAAGATAGGTGCACGGTTTGCGTCAAACATATCATAGGTTCGAAAATTGTTTTGGAGGCACCCGTTGGAACTCTTAGGTGACGTGGGTCATGTGGAATCTCGCTTCTTTCTGTTTGGAGACAGTGTTAGTATTGGTGCAAGATAGTTGCATGGTTTGCACTAGACGTACCATAGGCTCAGAAATCGTTTTGGACGCACTCGATGGTACCACAATGTGACGAAGCTCAAGTGGAAGCTCGTTTTGGCCCGTTTGGGGATAGTGCTAATCTTGACGCAAGATAGGTGCACGATTTGCGTCGAACGTACCATAGGCTCAGCAATCGTTTTGGACGCAGCCGATGGAACTCTTGGGTGGCGTGGGTCATGTGGAATCTCACTTCTTTCCGTTTGGAGACAGGGTTATTGTGAGTGCATGGTTTGCGCAAGACATACCATAGGCTCATAAATCATTTTGGACGCACCCGATGGCACCCTAGGTGACGAGGCTCAAGTGAAATTCGCTCCGTTTGGAGATAGTGCTAATATTGACGCAAGATAGGTGCACGGTTTGCGTCGAACGTATCATAGCCTCGAAAATCATTTTGGACGCACCCGATGGAACTCCTAGGTGATGTGGGTCATGTGGAATCTCGCTTCTTTCTGTTTGGAGATAGTGTTAGTGTCGGTGCAAGATAGGTGCATGGTTTGCGCTAGACGTACCATAGGATCATGAATCATTTTGGACACACTCGATGGTACCACTAATTGATGAAGTCCAAGTGGAAGCTCGTTTCGGCCTTTCGAACATGGTGCTAATCCTAACGCAAGATAGGTGCACAGTTTGCGTCGAAAGTAGCATAGGCCCGTAAATCATTTTGGAGGCACCTGATGGGACTCCTAGGTGACGTGGGTCATGTGGAATCTCACTTCTTTCTGTTTGGAGACAGGGTTAGTGTTGGTGCAAGATAGGTGCATGGTTTGCGCTAGACATACCATAGTCTCAGAAATCATTTTGGATGCACCCGATGGTACCTTAGGTGACGAGACTCAAGTGAAAGCTCGCTCCGTTTGGAGATAGTGCTAATGTTGACGTAAGATAGGTGCACGGTTTGCGTCGAACATATCATAGGTTCGAAAATCGTTTTGGAGGCACCCGTTGGAACTCCTAGGTGACGTGGGTCATGTGGAATCTCGCTTCTTTCTGTTTGGAGACAGTGTTAGTGTCGGTGCAAGATAGTTGCATGGTTTGCACTAGACGTACCATAGGCTCAGAAATCATTTTGGACGCACTCGATGGTACCACTAGGTGACGAAGCTCAAGTGGAAGCTCATTTCGGCCTTTCGGACATGGAGCTAATCTTGACGCAAGATAGGTGCACGGTTTGCGTCGAACATACCATAGGCACAGAAATTGTTTTGGATGCACCTGATGGAAGTCCTAGGTCACGTGGAATCTCACTTCTTTCCATTTGGACACAGTGTTAGTGTCGGTGCAAGATAGGTGCATGGTTGCGCTACATGTACCATGGGATTACAAATCGTTTTGAACGCACCCAAAGGTACGACTAGGTGACGAGGCTCAGGTGGAAGCTCGTTTTGGCCCGTTTGGGGACAGTGCTAATCTTGACGCAAGATAGGTGCACGGTTTGCGTCGAACGTCCCATAGGCTCGGCAATCATTTTGGACGCACCCGATGGAACTCTTAGGTGACGTGGGTCATGTGGAATTTCACTTCTTTCCATTTGGAGACAGGGTTATTGTCAGTGCATGGTTTGCGCTAGACATACCATAGGCTCAGAAATCATTTTGGACGCACCCGATGGCACCCTAGGTTACGAGGCTCAAGTGAAACTCGCTCCGTTTGGAGATAGTGCTAATGTTGACGCAAGATAGGTGCACGGTTTGCGTCGAACGTATCATAGCCTCGAAAATCATTTTGGACGCACCCGATGGAACTCCTAGGTGACGTGGGTCATGTGGAATCTCGCTTCTTTCTGTTTGGAGATAGTGTTAGTGTCGGTGATAAGAACCCGCTAGGGTTTGTGCACGATCTTTCGATGAGAGGCGTGAGATAACTCGATTTGGTGGATGGAGATGACGTTCACGGCCCGACTACAGCCTTCCAAGACTGCGCCTTAGCAACCGATACACCACCTCCAAAGGCCGTCACGATCTTGTGGAGCGCGACAACCAGCCACTAGGGCTCCCGTCCTGCAAGCAATCGAAGAACTAGCAAGAACAAGGAAACAAGCACTGAATTTGCAAGATGAAATTGAAAACCTCAAACTGAATCTTATTATGAGTGGGGTTCCGAAGACAAGGAGACGGGCGGCTGGATCAGCACGCGCGCCTAGAAGCAAGTAGCAAAGGCTAAACTTGATGTAAACAAAACCCAACTGTTCTTGGTGGCGGCTAAGGGGTATATGAAGGTGGAAGGACGACCACCAGGGTGTTGGGGTCGTGATCCAACCCTAGGACGCATCCCTAATGGACCCAACTTGATACACGGCCCATTGGACCAAACTAAGGCGACGCAGCACCTTTGAACAGAAAACCTCTCGGTAGTAATTCGGTCATTGCGGCCGCCTCAGAACAGATATGGACTTGATTCCAGATCCATGTGAAAATAGACTTCATAAGGATTCCATGAAGTACTTGAACGCCCCAATCCGAGTCCGTATGCGACCGTGGTGAACATCACAAGTTGGAGCTGTCCTGGAGTCCGAATCCAGCCCCAAAACGTGTTGGATTTGATCTCTTTCTTTCCTTGGACCAAAAGTGACGTGGTGTCCAGGTGGAGGACGTTGGGAATACTTGGATTTGGTCCCCAATCAACTTCATTAACCTTCCATGCTTTCCATATGCAATCAAACCTTCCCTTGATCCATGTAAGTAATTTTGAAAATAAAAATATACACATTTTATGGTGGAGCACCAATTCATCAAATGCATCAATGATAAGCCTCATGTAGAATGGTTGCACCTTTGGTATAGAAGTGGTTGGCATGGTCATATTTGAGCCAATGATGTCCTCATCAGTCGGTGCAAGATGGGTGCATGGTTTGCGCTAGACATACCATAGGCTCATGAATCATTTTGGACGCATTCGATGGTACCACTAGGTGACGAGGCTCAAGTGGAAGCTCGTTTCGGCCTTTTGGACATGGTGATAATCTTGACGCAAGTTAGGTGCATGGTTTGCATCGAATATATCATAGGATTGGAAATCATTTTGGACGCACCCGATGGAACTCCTACATGACGTGGGTCATGTTGAATCTCTCTTCATTCCGTTTGGAGACAGTGTTAGTGTCGGTGCAAGATAGGTGCATGGTTTGCGCTAGATGTACCATAGACGTACCATAGGCCCATAAATCATTTTGGACATACTCGATGGTACCACTAGGTGACGAAGCTCAAGTGGAATTTCGTTTTGGCCTTTCGGACATAGAGCTAATCTTGACGCAAGATAGGTGCACGGTTTACGTCGAACATACCATAGGCACGGAAATTATTTTGGACGCACCTGATGTAACTCCTAGGTGACGTGGGTCATGTGGAATCTCACTTCTTCCATTTGGAGACAGTATTAGTGTCGGTGCAAGATAGGTGCATGGTTTGCGCTTGAGGTACCTTAGGCTTATAAATCGTTTTGGACGCACCCGATGGTACCACTAGGTGATCAGGCTCTGGTGGAAGCTCGTTTCGGCCCGTTTGGAGATAGTGCTAATCTTGACGCAAGATAGGTGCACGGTTGGCGTCGAATGCACGATAGGCTCGGCAATCGTTTTGGACGCACCCGATGCAATCATTTTGGACGCACCCGATGGAACTCCTAGGTGGCGTGGGTCATGTGGAATCTCGCTTCTTTCTGGTTTGGAGACAGTGTTAGTGTAGGTGCAAGATAGGTGCATGGTTTGCACTAGACGTACCATAGGCTCAAAAATCATTTTGGATGCACTCGATGGTACCACTAGGTGACAAAGCTCAAGTGGAAGCTCGTTTCGGCCTTTCGGACATAGAGCTAATCTTGACGCAAGATAGGTGCACAGTTTGCGTCGAAAGTAGCATAGGCACGTAAATCATTTTGGAGGCACCTGATGGAACTCCTAGGTGACGTGGGTCATGTGGAATCTCGCATCTTTCTGTTTGGAGACAGGGTTAGTGTTGGTGCAAGATAGGTGCATGGTTTGCGCTAGACATACCATAGTCTCAGAAATCATTTTGGATGCACCCGATGGTACCTTAGGTGACGAGACTCAAGTGAAAGCTCGCTCCGTTTGGAGATAGTGCTAATGTTGACGCAAGATAGGTGCACGGTTTGCGTCGAACATATCATAGGTTCGAAAATCATTTTGGAGGCACCCGTTGGAACTCCTAGGTGACGTGGGTCATGTGGAATCTCGCTTCTTTCTGTTTGGAGACAGTGTTAGTGTTGGTGCAAGATAGTTGCATGGTTGGCACTAGACGTACCATAGGCTCAGAAATCATTTTGGACGCACTCGATGGTACCACAAGGTGACGAAGCTCAAGTGGAAGCTCGTTTCGTCCTTTCGGACATAGAGCTAATCTTGACGCAAGATAGGTGCACGGTTTGCGTCGAACGTACCATAGGCACGGAAATTGTTTTGGATGCACCTAATGGAACTCCTAGGTTACGTGGGTCACGTGGAATCTCACTTCTTTTCGTTTGGAGACAGTGTTAGTGTCAGTGCAAGATAGGTGCATGGTTGCGCTACATGTACCGTAGGCTTACAAATCGTTTTGCACGCACGCGAAGGTACCACTAGGTGACGAGGCTCAGGTGGAAGCTCGTTTTGGCCCGTTTGGGGACAGTGCTAATCTTGACGCAAGATAGGTGCATGGTTTGCGTCGAACGTACCATTGGCTCGGCAATCATTTTGGACGCAACCGATGGAACTCTTGGGTGACGTGGGTCATGTGGAATCTCACTTCTTTCCATTTGGAGACAGGGTTATTGTCAGTGCATGGTTTGCGTTAGACATACCATAGGCTCGAGAAATCATTTTGGACGCACTGATGGGCACCCTAGGTTACGAGGCTCAAGTGAAACTCGCTCCGTTTGGAGATAGTGCTAATGTTGACGCAAGATAGGTGCACGGTTTGCGTCGAACGTATCATAGCCTCGAAAATCGTTTTGGATGCACCCGATGGAACTCCTAGGTGACGTGGGTCATGTGGAATCTCGCTTCTTTCTGTTTGGAGATAGTGTTAGTGTCGGTGCAAGATAGGTGCATGGTTTGCGCTAGACATACCATAGGCTCATGAATCATTTTGGACGCACTCGATGGTACCACTAGGTGATGAGGCTCAAGTGGAAGCTTGTTTCGGCCTTTTGGACATGGTGATAATCTTGACGCAAGTTAGGTGCATGGTTTGTATCGAATGTATCATAGGATCGGAAATCGTTTTGGAGGCACCCATTGGAACTCCTAGGTGACGTGGGTCATGTGGAATCTCACTTCTTTCTGTTTGGAGATAGTGTTAGTGTCGGTGCAAGATAGGTGCATGGTTTGCGCTAGACATACCATAGGCTCATGAATCATTTTGGACGCACTCGATGGTACCACTAGGTGACGAGGCTCAAGTGGAAGCTCGTTTCGGCCTTTTGGACATGGTGATAATCTTGACGCAAGTTAGCTGCATGGTTTGCATCGAATGTATCATAGGATCGGAAATCATTTTGGACGCACCCGATGGAACTCCTACATGACGTGGGTCATGTTGAATCTCTCTTCATTCCGTTTGGAGACAGTGTTAGAGTCCGTGCAAGATAGGTGCATGGTTTGCGCTAGATGTACCACTAGGTGACAAGGCTTAGGTGGAAGCTCGTTTCGGCCTGTTTCGAGACAGTGATAATCTTGACGCAAGATAGGAGCACGGTTTGTGTCGAATATATCATAGGCTCCGCAATCGTTTTGGACGCACCCGATGGAACTCCTAGGTGACGTGGGTCATGTGGAATCTCACTTCTTTCTGTTTGGAGACAGGGTTAGTGTTGGTGCAAGATAGGTCCATGGTTTGCGCTAGACATACCATAGTCTCAGAAATCATTTTGGAAGAACCCGATGGTACCACTAGGTGACGAAGCTCAAGAGGAAGCTCATTTCGGCCTTTCGGACATAGAGCTAATCTTGACGCAAGATAGGTGCACAGTTTGTGTCGAACGTACTATAGGCACGTAAATCGTTTTGGAGGCACCTGATGCAACTCCTAGGTGACGTGGGTCATGTGGAATCTCGCTTCTTTCTGTTTGGAGATAGTGTTAGTGTCAGTGCAAGATAGGTGCATGGTTTGCGCTAGACATACCATAGGCTCATGAATCATTTTGGACGCACTCGATGGTACCACTAATTGATGAGGTCCAAGTGGAAGCTCGTTTCGGCCTTTCGAACATGGTGCTAATCTTGACGCAAGATAGGTGCACGGTTTGCATTGAATGTACCATTGGATCGAATATCATTTTGGACGCACCCGATGGAACTCCTAGGTGACGTGGGTCATGTGGAATCTCACTTCATTCCGTTTGGAGACAGTGTTAGTGTCGGTGCAAGATAGGTGCATGGTTTGTGCTAGATATACCATAGTCTTACAAATCATTTTGGACGCACCCGATGGTACCATTTGGTAACGAGTCCTAGGTCGAAGCTCGTTTCAGCCCGTTTGGAGACAGTGCTAATCTTGACGCACGATAGGAGCACGGTTTGCGTCGAGTATACAATAGGCTCTGCAATCATTTTGGATGCACTCGATGGTACCACTAGGTGACGAGGCTCAAGTGGAAGCTCGTTTTGGCCTTTCGGACATGGTGCTAATCTTGACGCAAGATAGGTGCATGGTTTGCATCGAATGTATCATAGGATCGGAAATCATTTTGGACGCACGCGATGGAACTCCTACATGACGTGGGTCATGTGGAATCTCTCTTCATTCCGTTTGGAGACAGTGTTAGTGTCGGTACAAGATAGGTGCATGGTTTGCGCTAGATGTACCATAGGCTTACAAATCGGTTTTGACGCACCCGATGGTACCACTATGTGACAAGGCTTAGGTGGAAGCTCGTTTCGGCCTATTTCGAGACAGTGCTAATCTTGACGCAAGATAGGAGCATGGTTTGTGTCGAATATATCATAGGCTCCGCAATCATTTTGGACACACCCGATGGAACTCCTAGGTGACGTGGGTCATGTGGAATCTCACTTCTTTCTGTTTGGAGACAGGGTTAGTGTTGGTGCAAGATAGGTGCATGGTTTGCGCTAGACATACCATAGTCTCAGAAATCATTTTGGACGCACCCGATGGTACCACTAGGTGATGAAGCTCAAGAGGAAGCTCGTTTCGGCCTTTTGGACATAGAGCTAATCTTGACGCAAGATAGGTGCACATTATGCGAACGCATTACCATAAACACGTAAATCATTTTGGAGGCACCTGATGGAACTCCTAGGTGACGTGGGTCATGTGGAATCTCGCTTCTTTCTGTTTGGAGATAGTGTTAGTGTCGCTGCAAGATAGGTGCATGGTTTGCGCTAGACATACCATAGGCTCATGAATCATTTTGGACGCACTCGATGGTACCACTAGGTGACGAGGCTCAAGTGGAAGCTCGTTTCGGCCTTTTGGACATGGTGATAATCTTGACGCAAGTTAGGTGCATGGTTTGCATCGAATGTATCATAGGATCGGAAATCATTTTGGACGCACCCGATGGAACTCCTACATGACATGGGTCATGTTGAATCTCTCTTCATTCTGTTTGGAGACAGGGTTCGTGTTGGTGCAAGATAGGTGCATGGTTTGCGCTAGACATACCATAGTCTCAGAAATCATTTTGGACGCACCTGATGGTACCTTAGGTAACGAGACTCAAGTGAAAGCTCGCTCTGTTTGGAGATAGTGCTAATGTTGACGTGAGATAGGTGCACGGTTTGCGTCGAACATATCATAGGCTCGAAAATCATTTTGGACGCACCCGATGGAACTCCTAGGTGATGTGGGTCATGTGGAATCTCGCTTCTTTCTGTTTGGAGACAGTGTTAGTGTTGGTGTAAGGTAGTTGCATGGTTTGCACTAGACGTACCATAGGCCCAGAAATCATTTTGGACATACTCGATGGTACCACTAGGTGACGAAGCTCAAGTGGAATCTCGTTTCGGCCTTTCGGACATAGAGCTAATCTTGACGCAAGATAGGTGCACGGTTTACGTCGAACATACCATAGGCACGGAAATTGTTTTGGACGCACCTGATGGAACTCCTAGGTGACGTGGGTCATGTGGAATCTCGCTTCTTCCATTTGGAGACAGTATTTGTGTCGGTGCAAGATAGGTGCATGGTTTGCGCTAGAGGTACCTTAGGCATATAAATCATTTTGGACGCACCCAATGGTAACACTAGGTGAGGAGGCTCAGGTGGAAGCTCGTTTCGGGGCGTTTGGAGACAGTGCTAATCTTGACGCAAGATAGGTGCACGGTTTGCGTCGAATGTACCATAGGCTCGGCAATCGTTTTGGACGCACCCGATGCAATCGTTTTGGACGCACCCGATGGAACTCCTAGGTGGCGTGTGTCATGTGGAATCTCGCTTCTTTCTGGTTGGAGACAGTGTTAGTGTCGGTGCAAGATAGGTGCATGGTTTGCACTAGACGTACCATAGGCCCAGAAATCATTTTGGACATACTCGATGGTACCACTAGGTGACGAAGCTCAAGTGGAATCTCGTTTCGGCCTTTCGGACATAGAGCTAATCATGACGCAAGATAGGTGCACGGTTTACGTCGAACATACCATAGGCACGGAAATTGTTTTGGACGCACCTGATGGAACTCCTAGGTGACGTGGGTCATGTGGAATCTCGCTTCTTCCATTTGGAGACAGTATTAGTGTCGGTGCAAGATAGGTGCATGGTTTGCGCTAGAGGTACCTTAGGCTTATAAATCATTTTGGATGCACCCGATGGTACCTTAGGTGACGAGACTCAAGTGAAAGCTCGCTCCGTTTGGAGATAGTGCTAATGTTGACGCAAGATAGGTGCACGGTTTGCGTCGAATATATCATAGGTTCAAAAATCATTTTGGAGGCACCCGTTGGAACTCCTAGGTGACGTGGGTCTTGTGGAATCTCGCTTCTTTCTGTTTGGAGACAGTGTTAGTGTTGGTGCAAGATAGTTGCATGGTTTGCACTAGACGTACCATAGGCTCAGAAATCGTTTCGGACGCACTTGATGGTACCACAAGGTGACGAAGCTCAAGTGGAAGCTCGTTTCGGCCTTTCGAACATAGAGCTAATCTTGACGCAAGATAGGTGCACGGTTTGCGTCGAACGTACCATAGGCACGGAAATTGTTTTGGATGCACCTGATGGAACTCCTAGGTTACGTGGGTCACGTGGAATCTCACTTCTTTCCGTTTTGGACGCACCCGAAGGTACCACTAGGTGACGAGGCTTAGGTGGAAGCTCGTTTTGGCCCGTTTGGGGACAGTGCTAATCTTGACGCAAGATAGGTGCACGGTTTACGTCGAACGTACCATAGGCTCGGCAATCATTTTGGACGCACCCGATGGAACTCTTGGGTGACGTGGGTCATGTGGAATCTCACTTCTTTCTGTTTGGAGACAGGGTTATTGTCAGTGCATGGTTTGCGCTAGACATACCATAGGCTCATAAATCATTTTGGACGCACCCGATGGCACCCTAGGTGACGAGGCTAAAGTGAAACTTCGCTCCGTTTGGAGATAGTGCTAATGTTGACGCAAGATAGGTGCACGTTTTGCGTCGAACGTATCATAGCCTCGAAAATCGTTTTGGACGCACCCGATGGAACTCCTAGGTGACATGGGTCATGTGGAATCTCGCTTCATTCTGTTTGGAGATAGTGTTAGTGTCGGTACAAGATAGGTGCATGGTTTGCGCTAGACATACCATAGTCTCATGAATCATTTTGGATGCACTCTATGGTACCACTAATTGACGAGGTCCAAGTGGAAGCTCATTTCGGCCTTTCGAACATGGTGCTAATCTTGACGCAAGATAGGTGCACGGTTTGCGTCGAATGTACCATAGGATCGAATATCATTTTGGACGCACCCGATGGAAATCTTAGGTGACGTGGGTCATGTGGAATCTCACTTCATTCCGTTTGGAGACAGTGTTAGTGTGTCGGTGCAAGATAGGTGCATGGTTTGCGCTAGATATACCATAGTCTTACAAATCATTTTGGGCGCACTGATGGTACCATTAGGTAAGGAGGCCTAGGTCGAAGCTTCGTTTCAGCCCGTTTGGAGACAGTGCTAATCTTGACGCAAGATAGGAGAACGCGTTTTGCGTCGAATATACAATAGGCTCCGCAATCGTTTTGGACGCACTTGATGGTACCACTAGGTGACGAGGCTCAAGTGGAAGCTCGTTTCGGCCTTTCGAACATGGTGATAATCTTGACGCAACATAGGTGCATGGTTTGCATCGAATGTATCATAGGATCGGAAATCATTTTGTACGCACCCAATGGAACTCCTACATGACGTGGGTCATGTGGAATCTCTGTTCATTCCGTTTGGAGACAGTGTTAGTGTCGGTGCAAGATAGGTGCATGGTTTGCGCAAGATGAACCATAGGCTTACAAATCGGTTTTGACGCACCCGATGGTACCACTAGGTGACAAGGCTTAGGTGGAAGCTCGTTTTGGCCTGTTTCGAGACAGTGCTAATCTTGACGCAAGATAGGAGCACGGTTTGTGTCGAATATATCATAGGCTCCGCAATCGTTTTGGACGCACCCGATGGAACTCCTAGGTGACGTGGGTCATGTGGAATCTCACTTCTTTCTGTTTGGAGACAGGGTTAGTGTTGGTGCAAGATAGGTGCATGGTTTGCGCTAGACATACCATAGTCTCAGAAATCATTTTGGACGCACCCGATGGTACCACTAGGTGACCAAGCTCAAGAGGAAGCTCGTTTCGGCCTTTCGGACATAGAGCTAATCTTGATGCAAGATAGGTGCACAGTTTGCGTCGAACGTACCATAGGCACATAAATCGTTTTGGAGGCACCTGATGGAACTCCTAGGTGACGTGGGTCATGTGATGAGGACATCAACACCGATCATACATCCACGCCGTCCACGCCGACACCTGCTGGTCCTATTACCCGTGCTCGTGCTCGAACACTTAATCATCAAGTGAGTTCCTTCTTGAGCTCTTGTCCATCCTGTTTAGATCTTGGAGACACGTGCACTCTTGTTTTGATTAGGAATCAAGGAGAAGACCGAAAGGGAAAAGGACTCGCGTAGGCTGGATTCGGACTGCAGCACACCTCCAACTTGCGACGGTCGCCACGGTTACATACGGAGTCGGATTGGGGTGATTCTGGACTTGTTGGAAAGCTAATAAAGTCTACTTTCATACGGATCTGACCTCATACTCATACCTGCTCAGAAACGGCGTCAACAGTCCAAAAATCACCGAGAGGTCTATTCTGTCCAGGGTGCTGCGCCACCTTAAGTTAGCCCAATGGGCTTGTATCGTTTAGAGTCCAGTAGGGACGCGTCCTAGGGTTGGAGCACGACCCAAACTCTCCTGTGGTCGTCCTCCACACGTCATATACCCCTTAGCCGCCACCAGGAACACTTGGGTTTTGTTTAGATCAAGTTTAGCCTTTGCTACTTGCTTGTAGGCGCGCGTGCTGATCCAGCCGCCCGTCTCCTTGTCTTCGGAACCCCACTCATCATAAGATTCAGTTTGAGGCTTTCAATTTCATCTTGCAAATTCAGTGCTTGTTTCCTTGTTCTTGCTAGTTCTTCGATTGCTTGCAGGACGGGAGCCCTAGTGGCTGGTTGTCGCGCCTCCACAAGATCGTGACGGCCTTTGGAGGTGGTGTATCGGATGCTAAGCGCGCGGTCTTGGAAGGCTGTGGTCAGGCCATGAACGTCATCTCCATCCACCAAATCGAGTGATCTCACGCCTCTCATCGAAAGATCGTCCATAAACCCTAGCGGGTTCATATCATCATGTGGAATCTCACTTCTTTCTATTTGGAGACAGGGTTCGTGTTGGTGCAAGATAGGTGCATGGTTTGCGCTAGACATACCATAGTCTCAGAAATCATTTTGGACGCACCTGATGGTACCTTAGGTGACGAGACTCAAGTGGCTTCTCGCTCCGTCGTTTGGAGATAGTGCTAATCTTGGCGCAAGATAGGTGCACGGTTTGCGTCCGAACATATCATAGGTTAGAAAAAATCGTTTTGGAGGCACCTGATGGAACTCCTAGGTGACGTGGGTCATGTGGAATCTCACTTCTTTCTGTTTGGAGACAGGGTTCGTGTTGGTGCAAGATAGGTGCATGGTTTGCGCTAGACATAACATAGTCTTAGAAATCATTTTGGGCGCTGGCTGATGGTACCTTAGGTGACGAGACTCAAGTGAAAGCTTCGCCTTTGTTTGGAGATAGTGCTAATGTTGATGCAAGATAGGTGCACGGTTTGCGTCGAACATATCATAGGCTCAAAAATCATTTTGGGCCTTTTGATGGAACTCCTAGGTGATGTGGGTCATGTGGAATCTCGCTTCTTTCTGTTTGGAGACAGTGTTAGTGTTGGTGTAAGATAGTTGCATGGTTTGCACTAGACATACCATAGGCCCGAAACCATGCACCTATCTTGCACCAACACTAACACTGTCTCCAAACGGAAAGAAGCGAGATTCCACATGACCCACGTCACCTAGGAGTTCCATCTGGTGCGTCCAAAATGATTTTTGAGCCTATGGTACGTTCGATGCAAACCGCGCACCTATCTTGCGTCAAGTAAAGCACTATCTCCAAATGAAGCGAGCTTTGACTTGAGCCTCACATCTAGCGCAAACCATGCACCGACACTAACATTGTCTCCAAATGGAAAAGAAGTGAGATTCCATATGACCCACGTCAACTAGGAGTTCCATCTGGTGCGTCCAAAATGATTTCTGAGCCTATGGTACGTTCGATGTAAACCGCGCACCTATCTTGCGTCAAGATTAGCACTATCACCAAACGAAGCGAGCTTTCACTTGAGCCTCGTCACCTAGGGTACAATTGGGTGCGTCCAAAACGATTTCTGAGCCTATGGTACGTCTAGCGCAAACCATGCACCAATCTTGCATGAACACTAACAATGTCTCCAAACGGAAAGAAACGAGATTCCACATGACCCACGTCACCTACGAGTTCCATCTGGTGCGTTCAAAATGATTTCTGAGCCTATGGTACGTTCGATGCAAACCACGCACCTATCTTGCGTCAAGATTAGCACTATCTCCATACAAAGCGAGCTTTCACTTGAGCCTCGTCACCTAGGGTACGATCAGGTGCGTCCAAAACGATTTATGAGCCTATGGTACATCTAGCGCAAACCATGCACCGACACTAACACTGTCTCCAAACGAAAAGAAGCGAGATTCCACATGACCCACGTCACCTAGGAATTCCATCTGGTGCGTCCAAAATGATTTCTGAGCCTATGGTACGTTCGATGCAAACCGCGCACCTATCTTGCGTCAAGATTAGCACTATCTCCATACAAAGCGAGCTTTCACTTGAGCCTCGTCACCTAGGGTACGATCAGGTGCGTCCAAAACGATTTCTGAGCCTATGCTACGTCTAGCGCAAACCATGCACCAATCTTGCACCGACACTAACACTGTCTCCAAACGGAAAGAAGCGAGATTCCTCATGACCCACGTCACCTAGGAGTTCCAACGGGTGCGTCCACAACGATTTTCGAGCCAATGATTCGTTCGACGCAAATTGAGCACCTATCTTGCGACAACATTAGCACTATCTCCAAACGGACTGAAACGAGCTTCCACTTGAGCCTCATCACCTAGTGGTACCATTGAGTGTGTCCAAATCTATTTCTAAGCCTATGGTACGTCTAGCGCACACCATGCACATATCTTGCACCGACACTAACACTGTCTCCAAATGGAAAGAAGTGAGATTCCACATGACTCACGTCACCTAGGAGTTCCATCGGGTGCGTCCTAAACGATTTTCGAGCCTATGATACGTTCGACGCAAATTAAGCAACAATCTTGGTTCAAGATTAGCACTATCTCCAAATGGACCGAAACAAGCTTTCACTTGAGCCTCATCACCTAGTGGTACCATCGAGTGCGTCCAAAATGATTTTTGAGCCTACGGTACGTTCGATGCAAACCACGCACCTATCTTGCGTAAAGATTAGCACTATGTCCAAACAAAGCGAGCTTTCACTTGAGCCTCGTCATCTAGGGTACGATCGGGTGCGTCCAAAACGATTTCTGAGCCTATGGCACGTCTACCCCAAACCATGCACCAATCTTGCACTGACACTAACACTATCTCCAAACGAAAAGAAGCGAGATTCCACATGACCCACGTCACCTAGGAGTTCTATTGGGTGCGTCCAAATGATTTCCGAGCCTATGGCACGTTCGACGCAAACCATGCTGCTATCTTGCGTCAAGATTAGTACTATCTCCAAACGGACCGAAACGAACATCCACTTGTGCCTCGTCACCTAGTGGTACCATCAGGTGCGTCCAAAACAATTTCTGACCCTATGGTACGTCTAGAGCAAACCATGCACCTATCTTGCACCGACACTAACACTATCTCCAAACAGAAAGAAGTGAGATTCCACATGACCCACGTCACCTAGGAGTTCCATCGGGTGCGTCCAAAACAATTTTCGAGCCTATGATATGTTCGACGCAAATTGTGCACCTATCTTGCGACAACATTAGCACTATCTCCAAACGGACCGAAACGAGCTTCCACTTGAGCCTCATCACCTAGTGGTACCATCGAGTGTGTCCAAAACTATTTCTGAGCCTATGGCATGTCTAGAGCAAACCATGCACCTATCTTGCACCAACACTAACATTGTCTCCAAACGGAAAGAAGTGAGATTCCACATGACTCAGGCCACCTAGGAGTTCCATCTGTTGCGTCCAAAATGAGTTCTGAGCCTATGGTACGTTCGACACAAACCGCACACCTATCTTGCGCCAAGTTAAGCACTACCTCCAAACGAAGCGAGCTTTCACTTGAGCCTCGTCACCTAGGGTACGATCGGGTGCGTAAAAAACGATTTCTGAGCCTATGGTACATCTAGCGCAAACCATGCACCGACACTAACACTGTCTCCAAACGGAAAGAAGCGAGATTCCACATGACCCACGTCACCTAGGAGTTCCATCTGGTGCGTCCAAAATGATTTCTGAGCCTATGGTACGTTCGATGCAAACCGCGCACCTATCTTGCGTCAAGATTAGCACTATCTCCATACAAAGCGAGCTTTCACTTGAGCCTCGTCACCTAGGGTACGATCAGGTGCGTCTAAAACGATTTCTGAGCCTATGGTACGTCTAGCGCAAACCATGCACCGACACTAACACTGTCTCCAAACGGAAAGAAGCGAGATTCCACATGACCCACGTCACCTAGGAGTTCCATCTGGTGCGTCCAAAATGATTTCTGAGCCTATAGTACGTTCGATGCAAACCGCGCACCTATCTTGCGTCAAGTTAAGCACTATCTCCAAACGAAGCGAGCTTTCACTTGAGCCTCACATCTAGCGCAAACCATGCACCGACACTAACACTGTCTCCAAATGGAAAAGAAGCGAGATTCCACATGACCCACGTCACCTAGGAGTTCCATCTGGTGCGTCCAAAATGATTTCTGAGCCTATGGTACGTTCGATGCAAACCACGCACCTATCTTGCGTCAAGATTAGCACTATCACCAAACGAAGCGAGCTTTCACTTGAGCCTCGTCACCTAGGGTACGATTGGGTGCGTCCAAAACGATTTCTGAGCCTATGGTACGTCTAGCGCAAACCATGCACCAATCTTGCACGGACACTAACAATGTCTCCAAACGGAAAGAAGCGAGATTCCACATGACCCACGTCACCTAGGAGTTCCATCTGTGCGTCAAAATGATTTCTGAGCCTATGGTACGTTCGATGTAAACCGCGCACCTATCTTGCGTCCAAGATTAGCACTATCGCCATACAAAGCGAGCTTTTACTTGAGCCTCGTCACCTAGGGTACGATCGGTGCGCGTCCAAATGATTTCTGAGCCAATGGCACGCCTAGCGCAAAACCATGCACCAATCTTGCACCGACACTAACACTGTCTCCAAACGAAGCGAAGCGAGATTCCACATGACCCACGTCACCTAGGAGTTCCATTGGGTGCGTCCAAATGATTTCCGAGCACAGTAGCACGCTTCGACGCAAAACCGTGCAGCTATCTTGCGTCAAGATTAGTACTATCTCCAAGCGGACCGAAACGAACATCCACTTGTGCCTCGTCACCTAGTGGTACCATCAGGTGTGTCCAAAACAATTTCTGACCCTATGGTACGTCTAGAGCAAACCATGCACCTATCTTGCACCGACACTAACACTATCTCCAAACGAAAGAAGTGAGATTCCACATGACCCACGTCACCTAGGATTTCCATCGGTGCGTCCCAAAACAATTTTCGAGCCTATGATATGTTCGACGCAAATTGTGCACCTATCTTCTGACAACATTAGCACTATCTCCAAACGGACCGAAACGAGCTTCCACTTGAGCCTCATCACCTAGTGGTACCATCGAGTGTGTCCAAAACTATTTCTGAGCCTATGGCATGTCTAGAGCAAACCATGCACCTATCTTGCACCAACACTAACATTGTCTCCAAACGGAAAGAAGTGAGATTCCACATGACTCAGGCCACCTAGGAGTTCCATCTGTTGCGTCCAAAATGAGTTCTAAGCCTATGGTACGTTCGACACAAACCGCACACCTATCTTGCGCCAAGTTAAGCACTACCTCCAAACGAAGCGAGCTTTCACTTGAGCCTCGTCACCTAGGGTACGATCGGGTGCGTAAAAAGCGATTTCTGAGCCTATGGTACATCTAGCGCAAACCATGCACCGACACTAACACTGTCTCCAAACGGAAAGAAGCGAGATTCCACATGACCCACGTCACCTAGGAGTTCCATCTGGTGCGTCCAAAATGATTTCTGAGCCTATGGTACGTTCGATGCAAACCGCGCACCTATCTTGCGTCAAGATTAGCACTATCTCCATACAAAGCGAGCTTTCACTTGAGCCTCGTCACCTAGGGTACGATCAGGTGCGTCTAAAACGATTTACGAGCCTATGGTACGTCTAGCGCGCAAAACCATGCACCGACACTAACACACTGTCTCCAAACGGAAAGAAGCGAGATTCCACATGACCCACGTCACCTAGGAGTTCCATCTGTGCGTCCAAAATGATTTCGAGCCTATAGTACGTTCGATGCAAACCGCGCACCTATCTTGCGTCAAGTTAAGCACTATCTCCAAACGAAGCGAGCTTTCACTTGAGCCTCACATCTAGCGCAAACCATGCACCGACACTAACACTGTCTCCAAATGGAAAAGAAGCGAGATTCCACATGACCCACGTCACCTAGGAGTTCCATCTGGTGCGTCCAAAATGATTTCTGAGCCTATGGTACGTTCGATGCAAACCACGCACCTATCTTGCGTCAAGATTAGCACTATCACCAAACGAAGCGAGCTTTCACTTGAGCCTCGTCACCTAGGGTACGATTGGGTGCGTCCAAAACGATTTCTGAGCCTATGGTACGTCTAGCGCAAACCATGCACCAATCTTGTACGGACACTAACAATGTCTCCAAACGGAAAGAAGCGAGATTCCACATGACCCACGTCACCTAGGAGTTCCATCTGGTGCGTCAAAATGATTTCTGAGCCTATGGTACGTTCGATGTAAACCGCGCACCTATCTTGCGTCAAGATTAGCACTATCGCCATACAAAGCGAGCTTTTACTTGAGCCTCGTCACCTAGGGTACGATCGGGTGCGTCCAAAATGATTTCTGAGCCAATGGCACGTCTAGCGCAAACCATGCAACAATCTTGCACTGACACTAACACTGTCTCCAAACGAAACGAAGCGAGATTCCACATGACCCACGTCACCTAGGAGTTCCATTGGGTGCGTCCAAATGATTTCCGAGCCTGTGGCACGTTCGACGCAAACCGTGCAGCTATCTTGCGTCAAGATTAGTACTATCTCCAAACGGACCGAAACGAACATCCACTTGTGCCTCGTCACCTAGTGGTACCATCAGGTGCGTCCAAAACAATTTCTGACCCTATGGTACGTCTAGAGCAAACCATGCACCTATCTTGCACCGACACTAACACTATCTCCAAACAGAAAGAAGTGAGATTCCACATGACCCACGTCACCTAGGATTTCCATCGGGTGCGTCCAAAACAATTTTCGAGCCTATGATATGTTCGACGCAAATTGTGCACCTATCTTGCGACAACATTAGCACTATCTCCAAACGGACCGAAACGAGCTTCCACTTGAGCCTCATCACCTGGTGGTACCATCGAGTGTGTCCAAAACTATTTCTGAGCCTATGGTACGTCTAGAGCAACCATGCACCTATCTTGCACCAACACTAACACTGTCTCCAAACGGAAAGAAGTGAGATACCACATGACTCACGCCACCTAGGAGTTCCATCTGTTGCGTCCAAAATGAGTTCTGAGCCTATGGTACGTTCGACACAAACTGCACACCTATCTTGCGTCAAGTTAAGAACTATCTCCAAACGAAGCGAGCTTTCACTTGAGCCTCGTCACCTAGGGTACGATCGGGTGCGTCCAAAACGATTTCTGAGCCTATGGTACATCTAGGGCAAACCATCCACCGACACTAACACTATCTCCAAATGGAAAGAAGCGAGATTCCACATGACCCACGTCACCTAGGAGTTCCATCTGGTGTGTCCAAAATGATTTCTGAGCCTATGGTACGTTTGATGCAAACCGTGCACCTATCTTGCCTCAAGATTAGCACTATCTCCATACAAATTGAGCTTTCACTTGAGCCTCGTCACCAAGGGTACGATCAGGTGCGTCCAAAACGATTTCTGAGCCTATGGTACGTCTAGCGCAAACTATGCACCAATCTTGCACAGACACTAACGCTGTCTCCAAACGGAAAGAATTGAGATTCCACATGACCCACGTCACCTAGGAGTTCCAATGGGTGCGTCCACAACGATTTTCGAGCCAATGATTCGTTCGACGCAAATTGAGCACCTATCTTGCGACAACATTAGCACTATCTCCAAATGGACCGAAACGAGCTTCCACTTGAGCCTCATCACCTTGTGGTTCCATCGAGTGTGTCCAAATCTATTTCTGAGCCTATGGTATGTCTAGCGCACACCATGCACATATCTTGCACCGACACTAACACTGTCTCCAAATGGAAAGAAGTGAGATTCCACATGACTCACGTGATGAGGACATCATTGGCTCAAATATGACCATGCCAACCACTTCTATACCAAAGGTGCAACCATTCTATATGAGGCTTATCATTGATGCATTTGATGAATTGGTGCTCCACCATAAAATGTGTATATTTTCATTTTCAGAATTACTTACATGGATCAAGGGAAGGTTTGATTGCATATGGAAAGCATGGAAGGTTAATGAAGTTGATTGGGGACCAAATCCAAGTATTCCCAACGTCCTCCACCTGGACACCACGTCACTTTTGGTCTAAGGAAAGAAAGAGATCAAATCCAACACGTTTTGGGGCTGGATTCGGACTCCAGGACAGCTCCAACTTGTGATGTTCACCACGGTCGCATACGGACTCGGATTGGGGCGTTCAAGTACTTCATGGAATCCTTATGAAGTCTATATTCACATGGATCTAGAATCATGTCCATAACTGTTCTGAGGCGGCCGCAATGACCGAATTGCTACCGAGAGGTTTTCTGTTCAAAGGTGCTGCGTCATCTTAGTTTGGTCCAATGGGCCGTATATCAAGTTGGGTCCATTAGGGACGCATCCTAGGGTTGGAGCACGACCCCAACATCCTGGTGGTCGTCCTTCCACCTTCATATACCCTTAGCCGCCACCAAGAACAGTTGGGTTTTGTTTTGTTGAAAGTTTAGCCATTGCTACTTCCTTGTAGACGCGTGTGTCGACTAGACCATCCGTTCTACTCGATTCAGAACCCCAACTTTGTGATTTCAGATTGGTTTTCATCTCCATATTTGCAATTGAGTTGCTTGTTCTACTTGTTCTTGCTTGTTCCTCGATTGCTTGCAGGAATTACCCTAGTGGTTTGGTTGATCGCGCTCCACAAGATCGCGGCAGCTGTTGGAGGTGGTGTATCGGTTGCTAAGGCGCAGCTTGGAAGGCTGTAGTCGGGCCGTGAACGTCATCTCCATCCCCAAATCGAGTTATCCACTTTCTCTCATCGAAAGATCGGGATTCACCCTAGCGGGTTCATATCAGTTGGTATCAGAGCAAGGTTTATCGGTGAGAGACTTCCAATCCTTCGCTGTTTTAATTTTCCTAGTCCAGAAAAAAACCAAAAAAAAAATATAGTAGATTAGTTTACCCACAATCCTATAAACCCTTTGAGCCTTTGCTAGCACTGCTTAGTTAGGGCTTGTTGAGTTTTCGGTTTGCATCGGTTGTGTCGAGTTGCTGATCTTAGTGTCTATTCCTTTAGAGTTTTGAGTTCTATCACGTTTTGGTCACCACGAGATCCACCATCACCATATACATCGTTGCTGTGTTTCTGCCACCACGGATCCATATGATGTCTGATTTGGGAGTTTAAATACAATCTGGAAACTTGAAGTTGTCTTCTTTCCAACGGATCTAACCTTGCAGCAAAGTTCGATCTGAGCACTCCACAATCATCTTAGAGATTTCCGCATCTGCGGTAAACAAGAGTTGTTAAATCTGAATTCGAAGGGGCTGTGTGCAATAGCCTTATTGTTTGGGTTGTCATAGTACCAAATAAAACATTTAGGCCTCTACAAAAAAAAGAAGAAAAAGAAAAAGAAGAAAAAAGGAAAAAAAGACAAGAGAAGGAGAAGAAAGAAGGGGCTGAATCTGTTATTTTCTTCGTGTTGTGCTAGTTGCTCTTTTTTAGTGACTACCTTTGTGCCTAGGCTCACGTCTCTAGCATGGTTTAGCCTAGGACCAGCACAGTACCACCGTTGAACGATTATTCAGCTAGCTTTTGTGACAAACGTGGTGCAAGTACTTCCTTGCTTCAGCCCACCTACAGCTCCACATATTCGACTACGGCTTCACAGTTTGTTTTGTTGCTGCGGCACCGATACACTTCGCTCCATGGTTGTAGACTTGTTGGTTGCCGTCACCTCCTGTTTGGCTTGGTAAGAACTTGTAAGGGCTTGTTTTAACAAGTTGAGTTTGAGAGAATTACAACCGACACATCCTAGTAGTTGATAGGAGGATACATATTATTTTTGTGTTTCTTGTTTTCTACTAATCATGGCAGGTGATATGGAGATTTTTGAGCTGTTGAAACTAGACCCTCATATTCAGGATGTCATTCAACACTTGCCGTTATACGATGGTAAGTTTGATGCTAAAGCTTACATTGATTGGGAGCTAAAAGTAGATAATGAATTTGATGAGCATGACCTGTCTGAGAAACAAAAGATTTATATTGCCTCCAATGTTTTGACTGAATTTGCTTTGCTAGAATGGAAACACATTTGTAGGCACAACAAAGTTCTAGAATCTTGGGAAGACTTCAAATTTCTTTTTAGAGATGCATTCATTCCTGCATATTATGCTGATTATTTGCTTGCAAAATTAGACAACTTGAAGCAAGATAGTAGGACTGTAAAAGCATACTACCATGATTTTAAGATTTGCATCATGTTTGGTGGATTAGATGAATGCATGGAAGATGTTATGAGTAGGTTCATGAGAGGGCTCAATTCTAAAATTCAAACCTTGTTAATTAGCAATTCTTATAGCCATATTGGTCAATTGTTTTGTCTTGCTCTCAATGCTGAAAAAGAGATTCTATTATCTGTGAATAAGAATGATGTGACCCATAATGTCCAAAATTTGTCCATTCTGCATGCTAATGAAGAGCAACAAATAGTGGAACCCACTGTTGATTTTCCTTTGTCACAAAATGAATTACTTGCTGTTCCTTGTGATAAAGAGGAGTTGTGTGCTGATGATTCTTTTACTCCTATGCCACAAGTAGCGAATAAGTGTGATACTTTTGGTTTGGAACCATACAAATGTGCTGAAGATAAGTTTTTTCATCCTATTACATGTGCACAAGATGAACTGAATTTGCTATCCTCTTTAAATACTTTAGGTTATATTGAATTTGATATTTTGTGTAATCTAAATTGTCTAAAAGAGAAACTTAAATTTGATTCTGGTTTGCCAAGTTTTAATCATTGTTCGCTTCATGCAATTGGCAAATACGACAGCAAAGGAGAATATTTGGTGCATAAAGTTTATATTTGCTCTAATCTGAAATATCCTTTTGGGCCACAATACCATGATCAAATTGAGGGCTGCACTAACACTAATGATGTCTTGCAAAGTTTTCCTAGTTTTTCCCATATGCAACAGGATAAATATCAAGAAGGGGAGCACGGTTCACTTTTACCTACAACACATCCTCCAACAAAGGTCAAACCGAGGACGGTTTGCTATCAAGAAGGGGAGAATGATGAGGACATCATTGGCTCAAATATGACCATGCCAACCACTTCTATACCAAAGGTGCAACCATTCTATATGAGGCTTATCATTGATGCATTTGATGAATTGGTGCTCCACCATAAAATGTGTATATTTTCATTTTCAGAATTACTTACATGGATCAAGGGAAGGTTTGATTGCATATGGAAAGCATGGAAGGTTAATGAAGTTGATTGGGGACCAAATCCAAGTATTCCCAACGTCCTCCACCTGGACACCACGTCACTTTTGGTCTAAGGAAAGAAAGAGATCAAATCCAACATGTTTTGGGGCTGGATTCGGACTCCAGGACAGCTCCAACTTGTGATGTTCACCACGGTCGCATACGGACTCGGATTGGGGCGTTCAAGTACTTCATGGAATCCTTATGAAGTCTATATTCACATGGATCTAGAATCATGTCCATAACTGTTCTGAGGCGGCCGCAATGACCGAATTGCTACCGAGAGGTTTTCTGTTCAAAGGTGCTGCGTCATCTTAGTTTGGTCCAATGGGCCGTATATCAAGTTGGGTCCATTAGGGACGCGTCCTAGGGTTGGAGCACGACCCCAACATCCTGGTGGTCATCCTTCCACCTTCATATACCCTTAGCCGCCACCAAGAACAGTTGGGTTTTGTTTTGTTGAAAGTTTAGCCATTGCTACTTCCTTGTAGACACGTGTGTCGACTAGACCATCCGTTCTACTCGATTCAGAACCCCAACTTTGTGATTTCAGATTGGTTTTCATCTCCATATTTGCAATTGAGTTGCTTGTTCTACTTGTTCTTGCTTGTTCCTCGATTGCTTGCAGGAATTACCCTAGTGGTTTGGTTGATCGCGCTCCACAAGATCGCGGCAGCTGTTGGAGGTGGTGTATCGGTTGCTAAGGCGCAGCTTGGAAGGCTGTAGTCGGGCCGTGAACGTCATCTCCATCCCCAAATCGAGTTATCCACTTTCTCTCATCGAAAGATCGGGATTCACCCTAGCGGGTTCATATCATCACGGCACCTAGGAGTTCCATCGGGTGCGTCCTAAACGATTTTCCGGCCTATGATACGTTCGACGCAAATTATGCACCTATCTTGGTTCAAGATTAGCACTATCTCCAAATGGACCGAAACAAGCTTCCACTTGAGCCTCATCACCTAGTGGTACCATCGAGTGCGTCCAAAATGATTTCTGAGCCTATGGTACGTTCGATGCAAACCACGCACCTATCTTGCGTCAAGATTAGCACTATGTCCAAACGAAGCGAGCTTTCACTTGAGCCTCGTCACCTAGGGTACGCGGTGTGCGACCAAAATGATTTACGAGCCTATGGCACGTCTAGCGCAAACCATGCACCAATCTTGCACTGACACTAACACTGTCTCCAAACGAAAAGAAGCGAGATTCCACATGACCCACGTCACCTTGGAGTTCCATTGGGTGCGTCCAAATGATTTCCGAGCCTATGGCACGTTCGACGCAAACCGTGCAGCTATCTTGCGTCAAGATTAGTACTATCTCCAAACGGACCGAAACGAACATCCACTTGTGCCTCGTCACCTAGTCGTACCATCAGGTGCGTCCAAAACAATTTCTGACCCTATGGTACGTCTAGAGCAAACCATGCACCTATCTTGCACCGACACTAACACTGTCTCCAAACAGAAAGAAGTGAGATTCCACATGACCCACGTCACCTAGGAGTTCCATCGGGTGCGTCCAAAACGATTTTTGAGCCTATGATATGTTCGACGCAAATTGTGCACCTATCTTGCGATAACATTAGCACTATCTCCAAATGGACCGAAACGAGCTTCCACTTGAGCCTCATCACCTAGTGGTACCATTGAGTGTGTTCAAAACTATTTCTGAGCCTATGGTACGTCTAGAGCAAACCGTGTATCTATCTTGCACCAACACTAACACTGTATCTAAACGGAAAGAAGTGAGATTCCACATGACTCATGCCACCTAGGAGTTCCATTTGTTGCGTCCAAAATGAGTTCTGAGCCTATGGTACGTTCGACACAAACCGCACACCTATCTTGCGTCAAGTTAAGAACTATCTCCCAACGAAGCGAGCTTTCACTTGAGCCTCGTCACCTAGGGTACGATCGGTTGCGTCCAAAACGATTTCTGAGCCTATGGTACATCTAGCGCAAACCATGCACCGACACTAACACTGTCTCCAAACGGAAAGAAGCGAGATTCCACATGACCCACATCACCTAGGAGTTCCATCTGGTGCGTCCAAAATGATTTCTGAGCCTATGGTACATTTGATGCAAACCGCGCACCTATCTTGCGTCAAGATTAGCACTATCTCCATACAAAGCGAGCTTTCACTTGAGCCTCGTCACCTAGGGTACGATCAGGTGCGTCTAAAACGATTTCTGAGCCTATGGTACGTCTAGCGCAAACCATGCACCAATCTTGCACCGACACTAACACTGTCTCCAAACGGAAAGAAGCGAGATTCCACATGACCCACGTCACCTAGGAGTTCCAACGGATGCGTCCACAACGATTTTCGAGCCAATGGTTCGTTCGACGCAAATTGAGCACCTATCTTGCGACAACATTAGCACTATCTCCAAACGGACCGAAATGAGCTTCCACTTGAGCCTCAGCACCTAGTATTACCATCGAGTGTGTCCAAATCTATTTCTGAGCCTACGGTACGTCTAGCGCACACCATGCACATATCTTGCACCGACACTAACACTGTCTCCAAATAGAAAGAAGTGAGATTCCACATGACTCACGGCACCTAGGAGTTCCATCGGGTGCGTTCTAAACGATTTTCCAGCCAATGATACGTTCGACGCAAATTATGCACCTATCTTGGTTCAAGATTAGCACTATCTCCAAATGGACCGAAACAAGCTTCCACTTGAGCCTCATCACCTAGTGGTACCATCGAGTGCGTCCAACATTATTTCTGAGCCTTTGGTACGTTCGATGCAAACCACGCACCTATCTTGCGTCAAGATTAGCACTATGTCCAAATGAAGCGAGCTTTCACTTGAGCCTCGTCACCTAGGGTACGATCGGTTGCGTCCAAAACAATTTCTGACCCTATGGTACGTCTAGAGCAAACCATGCACCTATCTTGCACCGACACTAACACTGTCTCCAAACAGAAAGAAGTGAGATTCCACATGACCCACGTCACCTAGGAGTTCCATCGGGTGCGTCCAAAATGATTTTCGAGCCTATGATATGTTCGACGCAAATTGTGCACCTATCTTGCGACAACATTAGCACTATCTCCAAACGGACCGAAACGAGCTTCCACTTGAGCCTCATCACCTAGTGGTACCATCGAGTGTGTCCAAAACTATTTCTGAGCCTATGGTAACTCTAGAGCAAACCATGCACCTATCTTGCACCAACACTAACACTGTCTCTAAACGGAAAGAAGTGAGATTCCACATGACTCACGCCACCTAGGAGTTCCATCTGTTGCGTCCAAAATGAGTTCTGAGCCTATGGTACGTTCGACACAAACCGCACACCTATCTTGCGTCAAGTTAAGCACTATCTCCAAACGAAGCGAGCTATCACTTGAGCCTCGTCACCTAGGGTACGATCGGGAGCGTCCAAAACGATTTATGAGCCTATGGTACATCTAGCGCAAACCATGCACTGACACTAACACTGTCGCCAAACGGAAAGAAGCGAGATTCCACATGACCCACGTCACCTAGGAGTTCCATCTGGTCCGTCCAAAATGATTTCTGAGCCTATGGTACGTTCGATGCAAACCGCACACCTATCTTGCCTCAAGTTAAGCACTATCTCCAAACGAAGCGAGCTTTCACTTGAGCCTCACATCAAGCGCAAACCATGCACCGACACTAACACTGTCTCCAAATGGAAAAGAAGCGAGATTCCACATGACCCACGTCACCTAGGAGTTCCATCTGGTGCGTCCAAAATGATTTCTGAGCCTATGGTACGTTCGATGCAAACCGCGCACCTATCTTGCGTCAGGATTAGCACTATCACCAAATGAAGCGAGCTTTCACTTGAGCCTCGTCACCTAGGGTACGATCGGGAGCGTCCAAAACGATTTCTGAGCCTGTGGTACGTCTAGCGCAAACCATGCACCAATCTTGCACGGACACTAACACCGTCTCCAAACGGAAAGAAGCGAGATTCCACATGACTCATGTCACCCAGGAGTTCCATCTGGTGCGTCCAAATTGATTTCTGAGCCTTTGGTACGTTCGATGCAAACCGCGCACCTATCTTGCGTCAAGATTAGCACTATCTCCAAACAAAGCGAGCTTTCACTTGAGCCTCGTCACCTAGGGTACGATCGGGAGCGTCCAAAACGATTTCTGAGCCTATGGTACATCTAGCGCAATCCATGCACCAATCTTGCAGCGAAACTAACACGGTCTCCAAACAGAAAGAAGCGAGATTCCACATGACCCACGTCACCTAGGAGTTCCATCGGGAGCATCCAAAACAATTTTCTAGCCTATGATACGTTCGACACAAATTGTGCACCTATCTTGCGACAACATTAGCACTATCTCCAAACGGACCGAAACGAGCTTCCACTTGAGCCTCACCACCTAGTGGTACCATCGAGGGTGTCCAAAACTATTTCTGAGCCTATGTTACGTCTAGAGCAAACCATGCACCTATCTTGCACCAACACTAACACTGTCTCCAAACGGAACGAAGTGAGATTCCACATGACTCACGTCACCTAGGAGTTCCAACTGTTGCGTCCAAAATGGGTTATGAGCCTATGGTACGTTCAGCGCAAACCGCGCACCTATCTTGCGTCAAGTTAAGCACTATCTCCAAACGAAGCGAGCTTTCACTTGAGCCTCGTCACCTAGGGTACCATCGGGTGCGTCCAAAACAATTTCTGAGCCTATGGTACATCTAGCGCAAACCATGCACCGACACTAACACTATCTCCAAACGGAAAGAAGCGAGATTCCACATGACCCACGTCTCCTAGGAGTTCCATCTGGTGCGTCCAAAATGATTTACGGGAGCCTATGGTACGTTCGATGCAAACCGCGCACCCAATCTTGCGTCAAGATTAGCACTATCACCAAACGGCGACCTTTCACTTGAGCCTCGTCACCTAGGGTACGATCGGGTGCGTCCAAAACGATTTCTGAGCTTATGGTACGTCTAGCGCAAAACCATGCACCGACACTAACACTATCGCCAAAGCGGAAAGAAGCGAGATTCCACATGACCCACGTCACCTAGGAGTTCCATCTGGTGCGTCCAAAATGATTTCTGAGCCTATGGTACATTCGATGCACACCACGCACCTATCTTGCCTCAAGTTAAGCACTATCTCCAAACGAAGCGAAGCAAGCTTTCACTTGAGCCTCACATCAAAAGCGATTTAAACCATGCAAACCATGACACTAACACTGCTCTCCAAATGGAAAAGAAGCGAGATTCCACATGACCCACGTCACCTAGGAGTTCCATCTGGTGCGTCCAAAATGATTTCTGAGCCTATGGTACGTTCGATGCAAACCACGCACCTATCTTGCGTCAAGATTAGCACTATGTCCAAACGGGCGAGCTTTCACTTGAGCCTCGTCACCTAGGGTACGATCGGGTGCGTCCAAAATGATTTACGAGCCTATGGCACGTCTAAGCGCAAACCATGCACCAATCTTGCACCGACACTAACACTGCTCTCCAAACGAAAAGAAACGAGATTCCACATGACCCACGTCACCTAGGAGTTCCATTGGGTGCGTCCAAATGATTTCCGAGCCTATGGCACGTTCGACGCAAACCGTGTAGCTATCTTGCGTCAAGATTAGTACTATCTCTAAACGGACCGAAACGAACATCCACTTGTGCCTCGTCACCTAGTGGTACCATCAAAAGTCGTCCAAAACAATTTCGACCCCTATGGTACGTCTAGAGCAAACCATGCACCTATCTTGCACCGACACTAACACTATCTCCAAACAGAAAAGAAGTGAGATTCCACATGACCCACGTCACCTAGGAGTTCCATCGGGTGCGTCCAAAATCAATTTTCGAGCCTATGATATGTTCGACGCAAATTGTGCACCTATCTTGCGACAACATTAGCACTATCTCCAAACGGACCGAAACGAGCTTCCACTTGAGCCTCATCACCTAGTGGTACCATCGAGTGTGTCCAAAACTATTTCTGAGCCTATGGTACGTCGAGAGCAAACCATGCACTTATCTTGCACCAACACTAACACTGTCTTCAAACGGAAAAAGTGTGATTCCACATGACTCACGCCACCTAGGAGTTCCATCTGTTGCGTCCAAAATGAGTTCTGAGCCTATGGTACGTTCGACACAAACAGCACACCTATCTTGCATCAAGTTAAGCACCATCTCCAAACGAAGCGAGCTATCACTTGAGCCTCGTCACCTAGGGTATGATCGGTTGCGTCCAAAACGATTTATGAGCCTATGGTACATCTAAGCGCAAACCATGCACCGACACTAACACTGTCGCCCAAATGGAAAGAAGCGAGATTCCACATGACCCACGTCACCTAGGAGTTCCATCTGGTGCGTCCAAAATGATTTCGAGCCTATGGTACATTTGATGCACACCGCACACCTATCTTGCGTCGAGATTAGCACTATCACCAAACGGGCGACCTTTCCCTTGAGCCTCGTCACCTAGGGTACGATTGGGTGCGTCCAAAACGATTTCTGAGCCTATGGTACATCTAGTGCAAACCATGCACCGACACTAACACTGTCTCCAAACGGAAAGAAGCGAGATTCCACATGACCCACGTCACCTAGGAGTTCCATCTGGTGCGTCCAAAATGATTTCTGAGCCTATGGTACGTTCGATGCAAACCGCGCACCTATCTTGCCTCAAGTTAAGCACTATCTCCAAACGAAGCGAGCTTTCACTTGAGCCTCACATCAAGCGCAAACCATGCACCGACACTAACACTGTCTCCAAATGGAAAAGAAGCGAGATTCCACATGACCCACGTCACCTAGGAGTTCCATCTGGTGCGTCCAAAATGATTTCTGAGCCTATGGTACGTTTGATGCAAACCACGCACCTATCTTGCGTCAAGATTAGCACTATGTCCAAACGAAGCGAGCTTTCACTTGAGCCTCGTCACCTAGGGTACGATCGGGTGCGTCCAAAACGATTTCTGAGCCTATGGCACGTCTGGCGCAAACCATGCACCAATCTTGCACTGACACTAACACTGTCTCCAAACGAAAAGAAGCGAGATTCCACATGACCCACGTCACCTAAGAGTTCCATTGGGTGCGTCCAAATGATTTCCGAGCCTATGGCACGTTCGACGCAAACCGTGCAGCTATCTTGCATCAAGATTCGTACTATCTCCAAACAGACCGAAACGAACATCCACTTGTGCCTCGTCACCTAGTGGTACCATCAGGTGCGTCCAAAACAATTTCTGACCCTATGGTACGTCTAGAGCAAACCATGCACCTATCTTGCACCGACACTAACACTATCTCCAAATAGAAAGAAGTGAGATTCCACATGACCCACGTCACCTAGGAGTTCCATCGGGTGCGTCCAAAACAATTTTCGAGCCTATGATATGTTCGACACAAATTGTGCACCTATCTTGCGACAACATTAGCACTATCTCCAAACGGACCGAAACGAGCTTCCACTTGAGCCTCATCACCTAGTGGTACCATCGAGTGTGTCCAAAACTATTTCTGAGCCTATGGTACGTCTAGAGCAAACCATGCACCTATCTTGCACCAACACTAACACTGTCTCTAAACGGAAAGAAGTGAGATTCCACATGACTCACGCCACCTAGGTGTTCCATCTGTTGCGTCCAAAATGAGTTCTGAGCCTATGGTACGTTCGACACAAACCGCACACCTATCTTGCGTCAAGTTAAGCACTATCTCCAAACGAAGCGAGCTTTCACTTGAGCCTCACATCAAGCGCAAACCATGCACCGACACTAACACTGTCTCCAAATGGAAAAGAAGCGAGATTCCACATGACCCACGTCACCTAGGAGTTCCATTGGGTGCGTCCAAATGATTTCCGAGCCTATGGCACGTTCGACGCAAACCGTGCAGCTATCTTGCGTCAAGATTAGTACTATCTCCAAACGGACCGAAACGAGCATCCACTTGTGCCTCGTCACCTAGTGATACCATTAGGAGCGTCCAAAACAATTTCTGACCCTATGGTACGTCTAGAGCTAACCATGCACCTATCTTGCACCGACACTAACACTATCTCCAAACAGAAAGAAGTGAGATTCCACATGACCCACGTCACCTAGGATTTCCATCGGGTGCGTCCAAAATGATTCTCGAGCCTATGATATGTTCGACGCAAATTGTGCACCTATCTTGCGACAACATTAGCACTATCTCCAAAAGGACCGAAACGAGCTTCCACTTGAGCCTCATCACCTAGTGGTACCATCGAGTGAGTCCAAAACTATTTCTGAGCCTATGGTACGTCTAGAGCAAACCATGTACCTATCTTGCACCAACACTAACACTGTCTTCAAACGGGAAAAAGTGAGATTCCACATGACTCACGCCACCTAGGAGTTCCATCTGTTGCGTCCAAAATGAGTTCTGAGCCTTTGGTACGTTCGACACAAACCGCACACCTATCTTGCGTCAGGTTAAGCACTATCTCCAAGCAAGCGAACTATCACTTGAGCCTCGTCACCTAGGAATGCGATCGGGTGCGTCGAAAACGATTTATGAGCCTATGGTACATCTAGCGCCAAACCATGCACCGACACTAACACACTGTCTCCAAAAACGGAAAGAAGCGAGATTCCACATGACCCACGTCACCTAGGAGTTCCATCTGGTGCGTCCAAAATGATTTCAGAGCCTATGGTACGTTCGATGCAAACCGCACACCTATCTTGCGTCGAGATTAGCACTATCACCAAACGAAGCGACCTTTTACTTGAGCCTCGTCACCTAGGGTACGATCGGGTGCTTCCAAAACGATTTATGAGCCTATGGTACATCTAGCGCAAACCATGCACCAATCTTGCACGGACACTAACACTGTCTCCAAACAGAAAGAAGCAAGATTCCACATGACCCATGTCACCCAGGAGATCCATCTGGTGCATCCAAATTGATTTCTGAGCCTTTGGTACGTTCGATGCAAACCGCGCACCTATCTTGCGTCAAGATTAGCACTATCTCCAAACAAAGCGAGCTTTCACTTGAGCCTCGTCACCTAGGGTACGATCGGGTGCGTCCAAAATGATTTCTGAGCCTATGGTACATCTAGCGCAATCCATGCACCAATCTTGCACCGAAACTAACACGGTCTCCAAACAGAAAGAATCGAGATTCCACAAGACCCACGTCACCTAGGAGTTGCATCGGGAGCATCCAAAACAATTTTCGAGCCTATGATACGTTCGATGCAAATTGTGCACCTATCTTGCAACAACATTAGCACTATCTCGAAACAGACCGAAACGAGCTTCCACTTGAGCGTCATCACCAAGTGGTACCATCGAGTGTGTCCAAAACTATTTCTGAGCCTATGGTACGTCTAGCGCAAACCATGCACCTATCTTGCACCGACACTAACACTGTCTCCAAACAGAAAGAAGTGAGATTCCACATGACCCACGTCACCAAGAGTTCCATCGGGTGCGTCCAAAATGATTTTCGAGCCTATGATATGTTCGACGCAAATTGTGCACCTATCTTGCGACAACATTAGCACTATCTCCAAACGAACTGAAACGAGCTTCCACTTGAGCCTCATCACCTAGTGGTACCATCGAGTGTGTCCAAAACTGTTTCTGAGCCTATGGTACGTCAAGAGCAAACCATGCACCTATCTTGCACCAACACTAACACTGTCTCCAAACGGAACGAAATGAGATTCCACATGACTCACGTCACCTAGGAGTTCCAACTGTTGCGTCCAAAATGAGTTCTGAGCCTATGGTACGTTCAGCGCAAACCGCGCACCTATCTTGCGTCAAGTTAAGCACTATCTCCAAACGAAGCGAGCTTTCACTTGAGCCTCGTCACCTAGGGTACCATCGGGTGCGTCCAAAACAATTTCTGAGCTTATGGTACATCTAGCGCAAACCATGCACCGACACTAACACTATCTCCAAAACGGAAAAGAAGCGAGATTCCACATGACCCACGTCTCCTAGGAGTTCCATCTGGTGTGTCCAAAATGATTTCTGAGCCTATGGTACGTTCGATGCAAACCGTGCTCCAATCTTGCGTCAAGATTAGCACTATCACCAAACGAAGCTACCTTTCACTTGAGCCTCATCACCTAGGGTACGATCGGGTGCGTCCAAAACGATTTCTGAGCTTATGGTACGTCTAGCGCAAACCATGCACCAATCATGCACGGACACTAACACTGTCTCCAAACGGAAAGAAGCGAGATTCCACATGACCCACGTCACCTAGGAGTTCCATCTGGTGCGTCCAAAATGATTTCTGAGCCTATGGTACGTTCGATGCAAACCGCGCACCTATCTTGCGTCGAGACTAGCACTATCGCCAAACGAAGCGACCTTTCACTTGAGCCTCGTCACCTAGGGTACGATCGGGTGCGTCCAAAATGATTTTCGAGCCTATGATACGTTCGACGCAAATTAAGCACCTATCATGCTTCAAGATTAGCACTATCTCCAAATGGACCAAAACGAGCTTCCACTTGAGCCTCATCACCTAGTGGTACCATCGAGTGCGTCCAAAATGATTTTTGAGCCTATGGTACGTTCGATGCAAACCATGCACCTATCTTGCATCAAGATTAGCACGATGTCCAAACGAAGCAAGCTTTCACTTGAGCCTCGTCACCTAGGGTACGATCAGGTGCGTCCAAAACGATTTCTGAGCCTATGGCACGTCTAGCGCAAACCATGCACCAATCTTGCACTGACACTAACACTGTCTCCAAATGAAAAGAAGCGAGATTCCACATGACCCACGTCACCTAGGAGTTCCATTGGGTGCGTCCAAATGATTTCCGAGCCTATGGCACGTTCGACGCAAACCGTGCAGCTATCTTGCGTCAAGATTAGTACTGTCTCCAAACGGACTGAAACGAACATCCACTTGTGCCTCGTCACCTAGTGGTACCATCAGGTGCGTCCAAAACAATTTCTGACCCTATGGTACATCTAGAGCAAACCATGCACCTATCTTGCACCGACACTAACACTGTCTCCAAACAGAAAGAAGTGAGATTCCACATGACCCACGTCACCTAGGATTTCCATCGGGTGCGTCCAAAACAATTTTCGAGCCTATGATATGTTCGACGCAAATTGTGCACCTATCTTGCGACAACATTAGCACTATCTCCAAACGGACCGAAACGAGCTTCCACTTGAGCCTCATCACCTAGTGGTACCATCGAGTGTGTCCAAAACTATTTCTGAGCCTATGGTACGTCGAGAGCAAACCATGCACCTATCTTGCACCAACACTAACACTGTCTTCAAACGGAAAAAGTGTGATTCCACATGACTCACGCCACCTAGGAGTTCCATCTGCTGCGTCCAAAATGAGTTCTGAGCCTATGGTACGTTCGACACAAACAGCACACATATCTTGCGTCAAGTTAAGCACTATCTCCAAACGAAGCGAGCTATTACTTGAGCCTCGTCACCTAGGGTACGATCGGGTGCGTCTAAAACGATTTATGAGCCTATGGTACATCTAGCGCAAACCATGCACCGACACTAACACTGTCTCCAAACGGAAAGAAGCGAGATTCCACATGACCCACGTCACCTAGGAGTTCCATCTGGTGCGTCCAAAATGATTTCTGAGCCTATGGTACGTTCGATGCAAACCACGCACCTATCTTGCATCAAGATTAGCACGATGTCCAAACGAAGCAAGCTTTCACTTGAGCCTCGTCACCTAGGGTACGATCAGGTGCGTCCAAAACGATTTCTGAGCCTATGGCACGTCTAGCGCAAACCATGCACCAATCTTGCACTGACACTAACACTGTCTCCAAATGAAAAGAAGAAGCGAGATTCCACATGACCCACGTCACCTAGGAGTTCCATTGGGTGCGTCCAAATGATTTCCGAGCCTATGGCACGTTCGACGCAAACCGTGTAGCTATCTTGCGTCAAGATTAGTACTACCTCCAAGCGGACCGAAATGAACATCCACTTGTGCCTCGTCACCTAGTGGTACCATCACTAGTGCGTCCCAAAACAATTCTCTCGAGCCTATGGTACGTCTAGAGCAAACCATGCACCTATCTTGCACCGACACTAACACTATCTCCAAACAGAAAAGAAGTGAGATTCCACATGACCCACGTCACCTAGGAGTTCCATCGGTGCGCCCAAAAATTTTTTTCGAGCCTATGATATGTTCGACGCAAATTGTGCACCTATCTTGCGACAACATTAGCACTATCTCCAAACGGACCGAAACGAGCTTCCACTTGAGCCTCATCACCTAGTGGTACCATCGAGTGTGTCCAAAACTATTTCGAGCCTATGGTACGTCCGAGAGCAAACCATGCACCTATCTTGCACCAACACTAACACTGTCTTCAAACGGAAAAAAGTGTGATTCCACATGACTCACACCACCTAGGAGTTCCATCTGTTGCGTCCAAAATGAGTTCTGAGCCTATGGTACGTTCGACACAAACAGCACACCTATCTTGCGTCAAGTTAAGCACTATCTCCAAACGAAGCGAGCTATCACTTGAGCCTCATCACCTAGGGTACGATCGGGTGCGTCCAAAACGATTTATGAGCCTATGGTACATCTAGCGCAAACCATGCACCGACACTAACACTGTCGCCAAACGGAAAGAAGCGAGATTCCACATGACCCACGTCACCTAGGAGTTCCATCTGGTGCGTCCAAAATGATTTCTGAGCCTATGGTACATTTGATGCACACCGCGCACCTATCTTGCGTCGAGATTAGCACTATCACCAAACGAAGCGACCTTTCACTTGAGCCTCGTCACCTAGGGTACGATTGGGTGCGTCCAAAACGATTTCTGAGCCTATGGTACATCTAGTGCAAACCATGCACCGACACTAACACTGTCTCCAAACGGAAAGAAGCGAGATTCCACATGACCCACGTCACCTAGGAGTTCCATCTGGTGCGTCCAAAATGATTTCTGAGCCTATGGTACGTTCGATGCAAACCGCGCACCTATCTTGCCTCAAGTTAAGCACTATCTCCAAACGAAGCGAGCTTTCTTTCACTGAGCCTCACATCAAGCGCAAAACCATGCACCGACACTAACACTTGTCTCCAAATGGAAAAGAAGCGAGATTCCACATGACCCACGTCACCTAGGAGTTCCATCTGGTGCGTCCAAAATGATTTCTGAGCCTATGGTACGTTCGATGCAAACCACGCACCTATCTTGCGTCAAGATTAGCACTATGTCCAAACGAAGCGAGCTTTCACTTGAGCCTCGTCACCTAGGGTACGATCGGGTGCGTCCAAAATGATTTCTGAGCCTATGGCACGTCTAGCGCAAACCATGCACCAATCTTGCACTGACACTAACACTGTCTCCAAACGAAAAGAAGCGAGATTCCACATGACCCACGTCACCTAGGAGTTCCATTGGGTGCGTCCAAATGATTTCCGAGCACAGGTAGCGCGTTCGACGCAAACCGTGCAGCTATCTTGCGTCAAGATTAGTACTATCTCCAAACGGACCGAAACGAACATCCACTTGTGCCTCGTCACCTAGTGGTACCATCAGGTGCGTCCAAAATAATTTCTGACCCTATGGTACGTCTAGAGCAAACCATGCACCTATCTTGCACCGACACTAACACTATCTCCAAACAGAAAAGAAGTGAGATTCCACATGACCCACGTCACCTAGGAGTTCCATCGGGTGCGTCCAAAAACAATTTTCGAGCCTATGATATGTTCGACGCAAATTGTGCACCTATCTTCGCGACAACATTAGCACTATCTCCAAACGGACCGAAACGAGCTTCCACTTGAGCGCTCATCACCTAGTGGTACCATCGAGTGTGTCCAAAACTATTTCTGAGCCTATGGTACGTCTAGAGCAAACCATGCACCTATCTTGCACCAACACTAACACTGTCTCTAAATGGAAAGAAGTGAGATTCCACATGACTCACGCCACCTAGGTGTTCCATCTGTTGCGTCCAAAATGAGTTCTGAGCCTATGGTACGTTCGACACAAACCGCACACCTATATTGCGTCAGGTTAAGCACTATCTCCAAACGAAGCGAGCTATCACTTGAGCCTCGTCACCTAGGGTACGATCGGGTGCGCCGCAAACGATTTATGAGCCTATGCTACATCTAGCGCAAACCATGCACCGACACTGACACTGTCTCCAAACGGAAAGAAGCGAGATTCCACATGACCCACGTCACCTAGGAGTTCCATCTGGTGCGTCCAAAATGATTTCTGAGCCTATGGTACGTTCGATGCAAACCGCACACCTATCTTGCGTCGAGATTAGCACTATCACCAAACGAAGCGACCTTTTACTTGAGCCTCGTCACCTAGGGTATGATTGGGTGCGTCCAAAACGATTTCTGAGCCTATGGTACATCAAGCGCATACCATGCACCGACACTAACAGTCTCCAAACGGAAAGAAGCGAGATTCCACATGACCCACGTCACCTAGGAGTTCCATCTGGTGCGTCCAAAATAATTTCTGAGCCTATGGTACGTTCGGTGCAAACCGCGCACCTATCTTGCGTCAAGTTAAGCA
The DNA here is from genome assembly GCA_904845875.1 of Miscanthus lutarioriparius. Classification (NCBI taxonomy): domain Eukaryota; kingdom Viridiplantae; phylum Streptophyta; class Magnoliopsida; order Poales; family Poaceae; genus Miscanthus; species Miscanthus lutarioriparius. Next base: position 62,773 of record CAJGYO010000647.1, on the reverse strand, counting down.
CTATCTCCAAACGAAGCGAGCTTTCACTTGAGCCTCACATCAAGCGCAAATTGGATGTTCCATCTGGAAGAAACGAAGGAAATTCAGTGACAAGTCTCGTTACCTTTGCCTTACCACTGTTGTTCAGCCATTGGATGTAGTAGGGATGGGGGTGTGGTTTGGTGGTGAGGGCGAGCTTCTGTACCATGTCGCTACTTGCCAAGTTGTTGCAGCTACCTCCATCAATGATCATGCGGCACGAACGCTCCTTGATGACACACTTTGTTTGGAATAAAGTGTGTCGCTGATTTTGCTCCGCCTTCTCCATTTGTGCACTAAGCACTCGCTGTACAATCAAGCTCTCATAGTGCTCCGTGTCACCTGCATTAATGTGTTCTTCTATGTGTTCCTCACTACCTGCATAGTCAGCCGCAAGCAATGCAAGTGTATCTTCATCAAAATCACTAGCAGATGAACACTCACCATCATCTTTGACAATCATAACACGCTTGTTTGGGCAGTCACGCATCATATGGCCATATCCCTTGCACCGATGACATTGTATGTTGCTTGTTCTACCCGTCGATGCCACGGATGAAGTACTCGCAGCCGGCTTTTGCGCTGTCTTCGCTACTGAATTGGTGGGGGCAGCTCGAGTCTTGTCACTAGATGATGGCATAGGAGTACGTGTAGACGGAGTTGTAGATGTGCGCTACTGCCATGAACTAGCTTTCCCTGCAGAAACATTAGTCCTTGCGCTAGCACGTCGTCCCTGCACTTCCCGTTCAGCTTTACAAGCAAGATGAAACAGTTTGGTTACGTTATTGTATTCTTTTGTGGCGAGGATATCCTGAATTTCCGATTTAACCCACCTAAAAATCTAGCCATAGCAGGTTCCTCATCCTCCTCTAATTTACAACGCAACATACCCGTTTGTAATTCCTGATAGTATTCTTCTACACTTTTAGAACCTTGTCTCAATTGCTGCAACTTATTTATCATATCACGGGCATAGTAAGATGGAACAAATCTAGCTCTCATGGCTCGTTTCAGCGCATCCCAAGTTTTAGGTATGTTATTAGGATTTTTCTTGCCATATTCGATCCACCAAACAGAAGCAAAATATGTGAACTCACTAGTAGCAGCCCTAACATGTGTGTTCTCGGGAAATTCATGGCATGCAAACTTTTGATCAACAGCAATCTCCCAAGTAATGTATGCATCAGGGTCATATTTACCATCAAAAGGAGGTATTTTAAATTTAATCTTCTGAAAGCATCATCATTATTGTGTACCTCGCGTCGTGGCGGCCACCCATACCTCTACGGTTGTGGCGTAGGCAACGTCGATCACGAGTGTCTCGATCATCATGTTCAATATCACCGTGTATTCTTCATCATAACTACCATCCTCTCGATCTTCCTCCTTCTTTTCTTCTTTATGCTTGTCTTTATCATTGTTGTGGAGGTCATCAAAATGCCTCAAAGAGCAACAAGGCTTTTGTCCACACTAGCAATGGACTTCTCCAAACCTACAAGCTTGTTGTTTGCGGCAATCTGCGTAGCCTCCAACTGCCCAAGTTTATCATTTGTCACCTGCAAGCCATTATCAAGTCCCTCCGTGTGCAGCTTCACTTTCCTTTCAAAATGTTGTATGACGCCCTTTGTGCGAGGCGAATGTGGAATTTGGTTATCTTCGTCGGACCACAGCATGGTTCAAAGACAAAGACAACAAGAAGACAAGTGAAGAAATAAAAGCCCTACAACTACTAGGATGTAGCTACAGCAAGTCGCTCACTCTCCACATGTTACACAAGTTCTTACCAGTTCTTACCTTGCTCGACAGGAGGGGTCGTCTACCAACAAGTCTGCAGCAATGGATGAAGCGTGACGGTGCCGCAGCGAGACCCTGTCAAGCTGTAGAATATGTGGAGCTATAGGTGGGCTGAAAGAAGGAACAAACTAGCACCACGTTAGTTACAAAAAGCAAGATGAATAATCGTTCAACCGGCGGTCTGTGTCTGGTCCTAGTCTAGACCGTGCTAGAGACGCGAGCACTGACACACAAAGGAGAGCACAACACACCACCCAAAGTGAACGAAAAATCTCTAAGATCAGCCCCTTTCTCTTCTTTTCTTTTGCTTCTTTCTCTTTTTTTTCTTTCTTTTTTTGAATATATATTTTTTTTTTTTCGGGGCACTCAAAACTGATTATATGAACAAGAACACTCCCAAAGAGTAACTCAGCACACACACACTCTCTCTCTCTCTCTAGAGTAAGCCACTCGTTTAGATATGAATATTTGCTGCGTGGTTAGTTTGATATTTGTAGCACAGGGTGAACTAATTTCTCGTCCGATTGGAACTTCCAATTCTACTCGGACTTGGCCAACAAATGAGGAATAACCGATTCCTTGATCCGACTCAAACTTGAAAACCTACTTGGATTCGCCAACAGAGAGGAACAGCCGATTCCTTGTCCGATTCAAACTTCAAACCCTACTTGGATTCGGCCAACAGAGAGACTATATGATAGCGCGTGTTGTGATAGGAAAGTGACAAGAACTCGAAACTCTAAGGGAATAAACTAAGACCAGCAATCCGACACACCGATGCAACCGAATATTCAACAAGCCCTAACTAGGTAGCACTAGCCACGGCTCAAAGGTCTATAGGATTGCAGAAACTAATCTACTATTTTTTTTTGGCTTTTCGGACTATAGGAAAAATAAAACAGTTGAAGGATTGGAAGTCTCTCACCGATAAACCTTGCTCGATTACCAATTGATATGATCCCGCTTAGGGTTTGTTCCTGATCTTTCGATGAGAGGTGTGGGATAACTCGATTGATGGGTGGAGACGACGTTCACGGCCCGACTACAGCCTTCCAAGCTGCGCCTTAGCAACCGATACACCACCTCCAACCGATAGAGTTGGAGTGCCCGATCCTTCGGTGAGTGGAGGATAACTACGATTTGGTGGGTGTCGACCCTCGCGATCCGACTTCACGACGAAACAAGTCCGTGGCGCCTTAGCAATCGCTGAACCAACTCCCGATGGTTATTGACCTTGCTGGTGCTAGATCAACCGATCACGAAGATCAATTCCTGCTGGCAATCAAGAACAAGCAAGAATCTGAGGCGAGCAACCCGAATATTACTCAAGGTGGGGTTCGAATTACACGAAGACGAAGCTTCGAAGTAGCAATGGCTAACTTAAGCAAAACAAAACCCAAGCCAAAGAGGGGCGCAGCCCACAGCTAAATAGGGGAAGAGGGAGGAAGGAGGACGCCCACCTGCCCATAAGGCAAGGAATAGGCGCCCAAACAGCCACACACCATCTCCTTGATCCCTTTCCTGATTTAGGTGGCGCAGCACCTTCCCAGTTATTTCTTGACAAAACTAAAATCACATAGGTGGCGCAGCACCTAGACATTATTCTGGCAGGTTCATCATGAAGCATAGATGGCGCATGCACTTAGGAAACTTCTGGTCCTTCATTCTTCAAAATCATCACGAAGTTTAATTCACGTGCACGAGCTCGAGTGATTGGTCCCGGTGGCGCTTTGTCTTTGGTTCGGTTGGAGTAGCCATTCCCGTGTCGGGGTTGATGTCCTCATCATCCTCCCTTCTTGAATCGAAGTCGTCCTCGACGGCAGCTCCTCACCTACGCCCGCATATGGTTTCAAATCTGCAACATTAAAACTAGAGGAAACACCATAGTCTGCAGCAGCGTCAAGTATATAAGCATTATCATTGATTTTCTTTAACACCTTGAAGGGACCAGCAAGACGGGGCATCAGCTTAGACCTCGCAAAACTAGGAAAGCGATCCTTGCGCAAATGCAACCAAACCAAGTCACCAGGTTCAAAAGTAACAAGTTTACGTCCTTTACTACCAACACCCTGATTTTTAGCATTAGTGTGCGCAATGTTCTGCTTGTGTTTGCTCATGGATGTCCAACATTTGTTTAACACGTGCAACAAAGATCGACATGTGGGGCGTCCAAAGGGTCAAAGGACAGCAAGTCAATTGGCGCCCGTGGAATGTAACCATAGACAACCCGAAAAGGGCACATTTTCGTGGTGGAATGTGTAAATACGATTGTAAGCAAACTCGACATGGGGCAAACAATCCTCCCAAAGTTTCAGATTCTTGTCTAACACAGCCCTAAGCATGGTAGATAAGGTTCTGTTCACAACCTCGCTTTGCCCATCTGTTTGTGGGTGACAAGTGGTGCTTGAAAAGCAATTTAGTTCCTAGTTTATTCCAAAGAGATCTCCAAAAATGACTTAGGAACTTAGCATCGCGATCGGAGACTATTGTATTTGGAACACCATGTAAACGAATAATCTCATGAAAGAACAACTCAAAGAACGCTGCTAGCATCATCGCTTTTATGACATGGTATGAAGTGAGCCATTTTAGAGAATCGATCAACAACCACAAAGATACTATCCTCCCTTCTTAGTTCGAGGTAACCCCAAAACAAAATCCATAGAAATATCTAGCCAAGGAGAAGTAGGGATAGGTAATGGCATATACAAACCGTGGTTGTTCAGTGTGACTTAGCTTTACGGCACGTGGTGCAACAGGCAACAAAACGCTTCACGTCATGCGCGCATCTGGGGCCAAAAGAAGTGCGCGACCAAAATCTCCTGTGTCTTGTAAACGCCAAAGTGTCCCATGAGGCCGCCACCATGCGCTTCTCCTGCAAAAGAAAAAGACGAACCGAGCTTGCGGGAATACATAGCTTGTTAGCGCGAACAAAACCCATCGGTTACATGGAATTTACCCCATGGTTTACCATCCTTGCAATGCAACATGATGTCCTTAAAGCCGGGATCATCGGCGTATTGTTCTTTCACAGTTGTAAACCAAAAATTTTAAAGTCTAACTGGGACAACATGGTGTATCTACGCCGACAAAGCATCAAAGAATAATGTTGTCTTTCCCGTTCTTGTGTTTGATGATGTAAGGAAAAGACTCTATGAATTCGACCCACTTAGCATGCCGACGGTTCAGATTAGTTTGGCTACGAATATGTTTTAATGCCTCATGATCGTAATGAATTATAAACTCATGAGGCCAAAGATAGTGCTGCCATGTTTGAAGTGTGCGAACCAAAGCGAAAAGCTCCTTATCATAAGTTGAATAATTCAGACTAGCACCGCTTAATTTTTCGCTAAAGTAAGCAATCGGCTTGCCCTCTTGCAACAAAACACCGCCTAAGCCAATACCACTAGCATCGCATTCAAGTTCAAACATCTTATTGAAATCAGGTAGCTGTAGTAAGGGGGGCATGTGTCAACTTATCTTTTAGAATGGTGAATGCATCATCCTGTGCCGCACCCCAGGAGAAAGGAACGCCCTTCTTTGTGAGCTCATGCAACGGGGCGGCAATGGAGCTGAAGTCACGCATGAACCGTCGGTAGAAACCTGCAAGCCCAAGAAAACTCCGAATCTGCGTAACCGTTGTCGGCATGGGCCAGCTCGGATGGCATCAATCTTGCTGCTGTCCACTTCAATGCCCTCATGGAGTAACAACATAGCCAAGAAACGAAACACGTTGTGTGCGTAAGTCGCACTTGTCTAAGTTACCAAACAAGCGGGCAGCGCGCAAAGCATCAAAAATAGCATGCAAATGTTCCAAATGCTCTTTCATAGACTTGCTGTAAATTAGAATATCATCAAAATAAACAACCACAAACAATCCTATGAAAGGCCGCAAAACTTCATTCATTAAGCGCATAAATGTGCTGGGAGCATTAGTCAATCCAAACGGCATAACTAACCATTCATATAAGCCAAATTTGGTTTTAAAAGCCGTTTCCATTCATCCCCAAGTTTCATTCGAATCTGATGGTACCCGCTACGCAAATCGACCTTGGAGAATATAACAGCACCGCTAAGCTCGTCAAGCATATCATCAAGGCGAGGTATAGGATAACGATAACGAATTGTGATATTGTTAATCGCTCGACAATCTACACACATGCGCCAGTACCATCTTTCTTTGGGACAAGTAGTACAGAATGAGCAAGGGCTAAGAGACTCACGAATGTAGCCCTTATCAAGTAGCGCTTGGACTTGGCGCTGAATCTCCTTTGTCTCATCGGGATTGGTACGTGCACGGGCACGGTTGGGAAGTTGGGCGCCGGGATGAGGTCGATCTGGTGCTCAATGCCACGAATGGGAGGAAGACCTGGCGGTAAGTCCTTCGAAATACCTCGGCAAAGTCCTGCAAAAGCTTAGTAACAGCGGGGGTATATCCAAAGATGGTGCATCATCGAGTGAAATCAGCACATGAGAACATACAAGCGCATAGCAAGGCATATTAGCAACATGTAGTTCATCAAAATCAGCATGTGTAGCAAGTAAAACAGGAGCATGTAGCTTAATCTCTTTAGACGGGCTGGTTGTTGTTGGCATTGTTTTAATGCTTTAGTAGTCCGAAAGCGGTGTCATCTTTCACAATCTGTTCAGGGTCATTGGATGAAGAATAATTTTCTTGCCCTTAAACAGTAGTGAATAATGATTTGTGCGACCATGATGTAAACAATCAGTATCATATTGCCGTGGCCTACCAAGCAACAACGAACATGCCTCCATAGGAACAACATCGCAATCAAGTATAATCGAGAATAAGATCCCATGGAGAAGTGAACACGTGCGAGCGTGTTACCTTGAGTTTGCCACCTGGTTGAGCCATTGAATGTGGTAGGGATGTGGATGTGGACGCGTTTGGAGAGACAACTTCTCCACCAGATCCGAACTTGCCAAATTGTTGCAACTACCGCCGTCAATGATGATGCGAATGGATCGTTCGCACAACGCCTTTGGTGTGGAACAAAGTGTGGCGCTTGGTTCTGCTTTCAGTCAGTGCAACTTTGTGTATGAGGACTCATTGCACAACAAGACTCTCATACTTGTCGGCGTCGATGGCAGCCACGTGTTCTTCCACATGTCCTGAAACGTCAGCAGCAAGCATAGCATATATAGTTTCATCGGAATCACTAGCGGAAGAATACTCACCATCGTCCACGTATAATCAACGTCGCTTGTTGGGGCAGTCCCGTATCACATGCCCATAACCTTTGCAACGATGGCATTGAATGTCCTTTGTGCGGCTAGTGGAAGAGGAGGCGCTCTTATTAGCTGAAAGGGGCGCCGGAGGTGGAGCTGCTTGCCTTGTCACGTGACATACTGCTATGTGGGGGAGGGCGCCATAGGGGCTGAAGGGGTCAAAGTAGTGCGACCTGCAAAAGAGTTAGAATGGGTCCTTGCTCGTCGTCCCTCGCACTTCACGTTCAGCTTTGCAAGCAAATGCAAACAAAGTAGTAATATCATCATAGTGCTTATAATCAAGAATATCCTGAATTTCATGGTTCAAACCACCACGAAATCGTGCCATCGCAGCATCATTAGTCTCAACTAAACCACAACGAATCATGCCGGTTTGCAACTCCTGATAATACTCTTCTACAGATTTGGTTCCTTGCTGAAAACGCTGCATTTTATTAAGCAAGTCTCGTGCATAATAGGAAGGAACAAATCGGTGTCGCATGACAGTTTTTAATTGCTCCCAAGTTGTGGGAATGTTATTAGGGTGTTTGCTGCGATGCTCACGCCACCAAATGGATGCGAAATCTGTAAACTCACTAGTAGCAGCCCTAACTTGATATTGTGCAGGAACATCATGACAATGAAATTTCTGATCTACCGCAAGTTCCCAATCAAGATACGCACCCGGATCATATTTGCCATTAAATGAAGGAATCGTGAACTTAATCTTAGTAAATGAGTCATTTCGATTACGTACCACGCGCCACCACGGCGGTTGCGGTGGCGCCCTCCATGGCGGTCCTGGTGCGTCGATCTCGGTCTCGCCACCATAATCAAATTCCGCACGCTGATCAGCAAGTTGTTGTACCAACTCATCAAGGCGTGTAGTGAGTGTGGCAAGGCTGGTGGTGGCGTGGGCTTGTGCTTGCTTGCATCTCCGCGAGCGTAGCATTTGTGGCCATTTGAGCGTCCCGAAATTGACCCACTTGCTCGTTGGCAATCCTAATCTCCTCTGCCAAGCCCTCCACGTGCTCGTTCATCTTGCGATTGAAGTGGTGAATGATGCCTTTAGTGCGTGGGGGACCGAGGCATGGCGTCATGATCAGCTGGCTCCCCTGTCATTGTTAGTGGAAAAACAACGAACACGAAAACAAGTATGTGCCCTAAAGCTTATAGGATGTGGTGCTGATCAAGGCACTCAAACTAAAGCTGTTATCAAACTCTTACCCGTTCTTACCAAGCTTGCGGGGTGACTTGCAACCAGCGGTACAACCTTCCAAAGATTGAATGGAGCGATTGCCGAGAGGACACAGAGCTTGATCGCTGTAGAAAATTTGTGGAGCTATGGGAAGGCTTCAATTTGTAGCAAGGAGTAGCACAAGCATTCAGCAAAGGCAAAGTTGAATAATCACTCAAAGCTGGTGTTGTGCTGGTCCTAGGCTAGACCGTATTAGAGACGTGAGCCCACGCACAAAGATAGACACAGAATTGCAAGAACAAAGAGTAAAAGACAAATGAAGTACACACCCTTGGCATCTCTTGTTTTTTGTTTTTTTTTGTGTGCGGCTCTTTTTGCACCTTTTGCCTTTTTTTTTTTGGTGCGGCTCTTGTTTTTTTTGTTTTATGCACCTCTGGCCTTTTTCAGTTTGATGACACTGCCAACACGTTGCACAACTCAAAAGGAAATCAGAACTCTTTCCTTTCGTAGCCACCACAGACCGCTGATCTCGCACGATCTCCTGTGATACGCCCTAAATGAATCGTAAGGCAAGTGAATATCCGTTGGAAAGGGCACGAAATATGCTTTCAAATTGTACCTAAACTTCCCAAACGGACTACGGATGCAACAGCTAATGCCTGTGTCCTTGCCGAGATAAATCAAGACCCGAAATAAATTACTTTCCTTTTGTAGGTGGGAAATTGGCGTGAACAAGGGGTCTATGACGTGGGAAAGATTACAGGAGCATGGAGGACAAAGGAAAAGGAGGATCAAGTGCAAAGATGTGAACTAATACGTGACAGAACTCAAAACTCTAATGGACTAGACGCCAAGACCAAAGAACACGACACAAATGATGCAACCAAAAACTCAACAAAGCAATAAACCGAATGAAAGATGCAAAGGCTCAAAAGGTCTTGGACAAAGGGTTCTAACCTGAAACGTTTTTTGTTGGCTTTTCGGTGGACGATAGGACGATGAACAAAACTACAAATAAAGGGATAGATCTCACCGAGCAACCTGAAAGTCGATACCACTTGATAGAGTTGGAGTGCCCGATCCTTCGGTGAGTGGAGGATAACTACGATTTGGTGGGTGTCGACCCTCGCGATCCGACTACGACGAACAAGTCCGTGGCACCTTAGCAATCGCTGAACCAACTCCCGATGGTTATTGACCTTGCTGTGCTAGATCAACTCGATCACGAAGATCAATTCCTGCCGGCAATCGAAGAACAAGCAAGAATGAGAGGCGAGCAACCCTGAATATTACTCAAGGTGGGGTTCTCAATTACACGAAGACGAAGCTTCGAAGTAGCAATAGCTAACTTAAGCAAAACAAAACCCCAAGCCAAAGAGGGGCGCCACAGCTAAATAGGGGAAAGAGGGAGGAAGGAGGACGCCCAAATTGCCCATAAGGCAAGGAATAGGCGCCCAAACAGCCACACACCATCTCCTTGATCCCTTTCTCCGATTTAGGTGGCGCAAGCACCTTCCCGGTTATTTCTTGACAAAACTAAAATCACATAGGTGGCGCAGACACCTAGACATTATTCAGGCAGGTTCATCATGAGCATAGATGGCGCATGCACTTAGGAAACTTCGGTCCTTCATTCTTCAAAATCATCACGAAGTTTAATTCACGTGCACGAGCTCGAGTGATTGGTCCCGGTGGCGCCTGTGGCCGGGTTCGGGCTTGGAGTAGCCATTCCCGTGTCGGGGTTGATGTCCTCATCACCAACAAATGCCGCCGCGATCTTGTGGAGCGTGTCACCGGCCACTAGGGCACTCGTCCCGCAAGCAATCGAAGAACTAGCAAGAACAAGTATAGCAAGTACTGAATTACTAGATGTAGATGAAAGTTTCAAACTCAATCTCAATTAAGGTGGGGTTCAAGACAAGAAGGCAGGCGGTGATCCAAAGACGCAGCTTTACAAGCAAGTAGCGAGAGCTAAACTTGATCTAAACAAAAGCCACGTGTTCCTGGTGGCGGCTAAGGGGTATATATGACGTGTGAAGGACGACCACAAGAGAGTTTGGGTCGTGCTCCAACCCCTAGGATGCGTCCCTCACTGGACTCTAAACGATACAAGCCCATTGGGCTAACTTAAGGTGGCGCAAAGACCGGGACAGAATGATGAGGACATCACCGCTTCGGATATAACCACATTGGCAACTTTTGATTCACAGGTGAAACAATTCTTTATCATGATTGTATTTGATACATTTGATGAATTGATGCTTGCACCATGATGTGTGTTCATTCTCATTTTCGAATTACTTACATGGATCAAGGGAAGGTTTGATTGCATATGGAAAGCATGGAAGGTTAATGAAGTTGATTGGGGACCAAATCCAAGTATTCCTAACGTCCTCCACTAGGCCACCACGTCGCTTTGGTTCCAAGGACGAAAAGAGTCCAAGTACAACACGTTTTGGAAGTTGAATTCGGACTGCAAAATAGTCCCAAATTGCGACGGTCGCCACGACTTCATACGGACTCCGATTGGGACGTTCTAGCACTTTTTGGAAAGCTTATCAAGTCTATTTTCCAACGGATCTGGACTCATGGCCATATCTTATCCGATGCTTCTGCAGTCGTCGTTTCAACGCCGGGACCTTTTCTTCCTTTGGTGCTGCGTCACCCTATTTTTGGGCCGATGACCCATGTATCAAGTTGGGTCCATTAGGGACGCGTCCTAGGGTTGGAGAACGACCCCAACACCCCTTGGTCGTTCCCTATGTATTAATAAGGATTAGAGCCGCCACAAATAGATTGGGTTTTGTTTTGTTGAAAGTTTAGCCATTGCTACTTCCTTGTAGACGCGCGTGTGTCGACTAGACCATCCGTTCTACTTGATTCGAACCCCAACTTTGTGATTTCAGATTGGTTTTCATCTCCATATTTGCAATTGAGTTGCTTGTTCTACTTGTTCTTGCTTGTTCCTCGATTGCTTGCGTGAATTACCCTAGTGGTTTGGTTGATCGCGCCCACAAGATCGCGGGCAATTGTTGGAGGTGGTGTATCGGTTGCTAAGGCGCAGCTTGGAAGGTCAGTAGTCGGGCCGTGAACGTCATCTCCACCCATCAATCGAGTTATCCCACACCTCTCATCGAAAGATCGAAAACAAACCCTAGCGGGATCATATCGGTTGGTATCGAGCAAGGTTTATCGGTGAGAGACTTGAATCCTTCGCTGTTTTTAATTTTTCCTATAGTCCGTAAAAGCCAAAAATAGTAGATTAGTTTACCCACAATCCTATAAACCCTTTGAGCCTTTGCTAGCACTTTGCTTAGTTAGGGCTTGTTGAGTTTTTGGTTGCATCGGTTGTGTCGAGTTGTTGGTCTTAGTTTTAGTCCTTTAGAGTTTCGAGTTCTTGTCACGTTCTAGTCACAAACCGTGTGCTACCATATAAACCTTCATTGGCTGAATCTGAATACATCCTTGTGTTCAAGTCTGAGTAGGAATCTTAGTTTGTTTTGAGACCGAATCCACGTGGTGTGTTGAAGTTCGAGTTGGAATCGGTTTTGAGTCCAAATTGATAGCTGTCTTGTTGTCTTTGTTTTGAGTCCGAATCTGAGTACATCTTTGTGCAAATGGTAGTTCATATCTATACTCAACTTCTCCACGTCCAACATATCCATATTAGCTCAGCTCACTCTAGAGTTCTAATCTTGTTAAAGACCGAGTTGGAATCGTTGTGGACTCTGAATTGGTTGTTGCGCCCGTGTTATTAAATCTTGTTGCTTTTTGCACTTGTGCATACATATTGGCTTGGTTTTACTCCGGAGAGAGAGAGAGATAAAAAAAAAAGAAAGAAAAAAAGAAAGAAAAAAAAAAAAAAAAGGGCTGTTCATTAGAGAGAGAGAGAGAGAAGAAAGAAAAGAAAAGAAAAGGAAGAAAAAAAAGGAAGCATTTCTGTTGTGCTTCTCCATTGTTTTCGGTGGTGTGTTGTGACTTCCTTTGTGTCTGTGCTCGCGCCTCTAGCACGGTCTAGGGCTAGGACCAAAGACAAAGTATACCACCGTTGAACGATTATTTAGCTTGCTTTTGTGATTAACGTGGTGCTAGTACTTCCTTGCTTCAGCCCACCTATAGCTCCACATATTTCGACTACGACTTGATAGGTGTTGTTGTTGTTTGTGGTACCGATACACTTCATTCCATGGTTGCAGACTTGTTGGTTGCCGTCACCTCCTGTTTGGCTTGGTAAGAACTTGTAAGGGCTTGTTTTAACAAGTTGAGTTTGAGAGAATTACAACCGACACATCCTAGTAGTTGATAGGAGGATACATATTTTTTGTGTTTCTTGTTTTCTACTAATCATGGCAGGTGATACGAAGATTTTTGAGTTGTTGAAATTAGACCCTCATATTCGGGATGTCATTCAACACTTGCTTGGGTATATGATGGTAAGTTTGATCCTAAAGCTTACATTGATTGGGAGCTAAAAGTAGATAATGAATTTGATGAGCATGACCTGTCTGAGAAACAAAAGATTTATATTGCCTCCAATGTTTTGACTGAATTTGCTTTGCTAGAATGGAAACACATTTGTAGGCACAACAAAGTTCCAAAATCTTGGGAAGACTTCAAATTTCTTTTTAGAGATGCATTCGTTCCTGCATATTATGCTGATTATTTGGTTACAAAATTAGACAACTTGAAGCAAGATAGTAGGACTCAGTAAAAGCATACTACCATGATTTTAAGATTTGCATCATGTTTGGTGGATTAGATGAATGCATGGAAGATGTTATGAGTAGGTTCATGAGAGGGCTCAATTCTGAAATTCAAACCTTGTTAATTAGCAATTTTATAGTCATATTGGTCAATTGTTTTGTCTTGCTCTCAATGCTGAAAAGGAGATTCTATTATCTGTGAATACTTGCAAGAATGATGTGACCTGTAATGTCCAAAATTTGTCCACTCTGCATGCTAATGAAGAGCAACAAATAGTGGAACCCACTCGCTGATTTTCCTTTGTCACAAAATGAATTACTTGCTGTTCCTTGTGATAAAGAGGACTTGTGTGCTGATGATCCTTTTACTCCTATGCCACAAGTAGCGAATAAGTGTGATACTTTTGGCTTGGAACCATACAAATGTGTTTGAAGATAGGCTTTTTCATCCTATTACATGTGCACAAGATGAACTGAATTTGTTGTCCTCTTTAAATACTTTGGGTTATATTGAATTTGACATTCTATGTAATCTAAATTATCTAAAAGAGAAACTTAAATTTGATTCTAGTTTGCCAAGTTTGAATCATTGTTCGCTTCATGCAATTGGCAAATCGACGACAACAAAGGAGAATATTTGGTGCATAGAGTTTATATTTGCTCTAATCTGAAATATCCTTATGGGCTACAATACCATGAACGAATAGGGGCTGCACTAACACTAATAATGTCTTGCAAAGTTTTTCTAGTTTTTCCGATATGCAACAGGGTAAGGCCAAAGAAGGGGAGCATTGCTTGGTTGTGGCCATGCAAAGATAGTCGTCGCTCCATGCTCCAACATCAAAGCAAGCACCTTTGAATACCATTGGAGCAAGTCGAGGACGACTTGCGTGCAAGAAGGGGAAATGATGAGGACATCACCTGCTCGGATATAACCACATTGACAACTTTTGATTCACAGGTGAAACAATTCTTTATCATGATTGTATTTGATACATTTGATGAATTGATGCTGCACCATGATGTGTGTTCATTCTCATTTTCAGAATTACTTACATGGATCAAGGGAAGGTTTGATTGCATATGGAAAGCATGGAAGGTTAATGAAGTTGATTGGGGACCAAATCCAAGTATTCCTAACGTCCTCCACTAGGCCACCACGTCGCTTTGGTTCCAAGGACAGAAAGAGTCCAAGTACAACACGTTTTGGAAGTTGAATTCGGACTGCAAAATAGTCCCAAATTGCGACGGTCGCCACGACTTCATACGGACTCCGATTGGGACGTTCTAGCACTTTTTGGAAAGCTTATCAAGTCTATTTTCCAACGGATCTGGACTCATGGCCATATCTTATCCGATGCTTCTGCAGTCGTCGTTTCAACGCCGGGACCTTTTCTTCCTTTGGTGCTGCGTCACCCTATTTTGGGCCGATGACCCATGTATCAAGTTGGGTCCATTAGGGACGCGTCCTAGGGTTGGAGAACGACCCCAACACCCCATTGGTCGTTCCCCTATGTATTAATAAGGATTAGAGCCGCCACAAACAGATTGGGTTTTGTTTTGTTGAAAGTTTAGCCATTGCTACTTCCTTGTAGACGCGTGTGTCGACTAGACCATCCGTTCTACTTGATTCAGAACCCCAACTTTGTGATTTCAGATTGGTTTTCATCTCCATATTTGCAATTGAGTTGCTTGTTCTACTTGTTCTTGCTTGTTCCTCGATTGCTTGCAGGAATTACCCTAGTGGTTTGGTTGATCGCGCTCCACAAGATCGCGGCAATGTTGGAGGTGGTGTATCGGTTGCTAAGGCGCAGCTTGGAAGGTCAGTAGTCGGGCCGTGAACGTCATCTCCACCCATCAATCGAGTTATCCCACACCTCTCATCGAAAGATCGAAAACAAACCCTAAGCGGGATCATATCGGTTGGTATCGAGCAAGGTTTATCGGTGAGAGACTTGAATCCTTCATTTTTTTTAATTTTTCCTATAGTCCGAAAAGCCAAAAAAAATAGTAGATTAGTTTACCCACAATCCTATAAACCCTTTGAGCCTTTGCTAGCACTGCTTAGTTAGGGCTTGTTGAGTTTTTGGTTGCATCGGTTGTGTCGAGTTGCTTTGGTCTTAGTTTTAGTCCTTTAGAGTTTCGAGTTCTTGTCACGTTCTAGTCACAAACGTGTGCTACCATATAAACCTTCTGTTGGCTGAATCTGAATACATCCTTGTGTTCAAGTCTGAGTAGGAATCTTAGTTTGTTTTGAGACCGAATCCCACGTGGTGTTGAAGTTCGAGTTGGAATCGGTTTTGAGTCCAAATTGATAGTTGTCTTCTTGTTGCTGTTTTGAGTCCGAATCTGAGTACATCTTTGTGCAGCGGTAGTTCATATCTATACTCAACTTCTCCACGTCCAACATATCCATATTAGCTCAGCTCACTCTAGAGTTCTAATCTTGTTAAAGACCGAGTTGGAATCGTTGTGGACTCTGAATTGGTTGTTGCGCCGTGTTATTAAATCTTGTTGCTTTTGCACTTGTGCATACATATTGGCTTGGTTTTACTCCAGAGAGAGAGAGAGAAATAAAAGAAAGAAAAAAAAAGAAAAGAAAAAAAAAAAAAAGGAAAAAAGGGGCAAATGCGTTGTGAGAGAGAGAGAGAAAAAGAAAGAAAAGAAAAGGAAGAAAAGGGGCTGTTCACGTTGTGCTTCTCCATTGTTTTCGGTGGTGTGTTGTGACTTCCTTTGTGTCTGTGCTCACGCCTCTAGCACGGTCTAGGCTAGGACCAAAGACAAGACCACCACTTGAACGATTATTTAGCTTGCTTTTGTGATTAACGTGGTGCTAGTACTTCCTTGCTTCAGCCCACCTATAGCTCCACATATTTCGACTACAAACTTGATAGGTGTTGTTGTTGTGGCGTACCGATACACTTCATTCCACTGATTTGCAGAGACTTGTTGGTTGCACACCTCCTGTTTGGCTTGGTAAGAACTTGTAAGGGCTTGTTTTAACAAGTTGAGTTTGAGAGAATTACAACCGACACATCCTAGTAGTTGATAGGAGGATACATATTTTTTGTGTTTCTTGTTTTCTACTAATCATGGCAGGTGATACGAAGATTTTGAGCTGTTGAAATTAGACCCTCATATTCGGGATGTCATTCAACACTTGCTTGGTATATGATGGTAAGTTTGATCCTAAAGCTTACATTGATTGGGAGCTAAAAGTAGATAATGAATTTGATGAGCATGACCTCATCGAGAAACAAAAGATTTATATTGCCTCCAATGTTTTGACTAAATTTGCTTTGCTAGAATGGAAACACATTTGTAGGCACAACAAAGTTCCAAAATCTTGGGAAGACTTCAAATTTCTTTTTAGAGATGCATTCATTCCTGCATATTATGCTGATTATTTGGTTACAAAATTAGACAACTTGAAGCAAGATAGTAGGATCTGTAAAAGCATACTACCATGATTTTAAGATTTGCATCATGTTTGGTGGATTAGATGAATGCATGGAAGATGTTATGAGTAGGTTCATGAGAGGGCTCAATTCTGAAATTCAAACCTTGTTAATTAGCAATTTTTATAGTCATATTGGTCAATTGTTTTGTCTTGCTCTCAATGCTGAAAAGGAGATTCTATTATCTGTGAATACTTGCAAGAATGATGTGACCCATAATGTCCAAAATTTGTCCACTCTGCATGCTAATGAAGAGCAACAAATAGTGGAACCCATCCCACTGATTTTCCTTTGTCACAAAATGAATTACTTGCTGTTCCTTGTGATAAAGAGGACTTGTGTGTTGATGATCCTTTTACTCCTATGCCACAAGTAGCGAATAAGTGTGATACTTTTGGCTTGGAACCATACAAATGTGTGAAGATAGGCTTTTTCATCCTATTACATGTGCACAAGATGAACTGAATTTGTTGTCCTCTTTAAATACTTTGGGTTATATTGAATTTGACATTCTATGTAATCTAAATTATCTAAAAGAGAAACTTAAATTTGATTCTAGTTTGCCAAGTTTGAATCATTGTTCGCTTCATGCAATTGGCAAATCGACAACAAAGGAGAATATTTGGTGCATAGAGTTTATATTTGCTCTAATCTGAAATATCCTTATGGGCTACAATACCATGAACGAATAGGGGCTGCACTAACACTAATAATGTCTTGCAAAGTTTTTCTAGTTTTTCTGATATGCAACAGGGTAAGGCCAAAGAAGGGGAGCATTGTTGGTTGTGGCCATATGCAAAAATAGTCGTCGCTCCATGCTCCAACATCAAAGCAAGCACCTTTGAATACCATTGGAGCAAGTCGAGGGGACTTGCGAGCAAGAAGGGAGAATGATGAGGACATCACCTGCTCGGATATAACCACATTGGCAACTTTTGATTCACAGGTGAAACAATTCTTTATCATGATTGTATTTGATACATTTGATGAATTGATGCTTTTGCACCATGATGTGTGTTCATTCTCATTTTCAGAATTACTTACATGGATCAAGGGAAGGTTTGATTGCATATGGAAAGCATGGAAGGTTAATGAAGTTGATTGGGGACCAAATCCAAGTATTCCTAACGTCCTCCACTAGGCCACCACGTCGCTTTGGTTCCAAGGACGAAAAGAGTCCAAGTACAACACGTTTTGGAAGTTGAATTCGGACTGCAAAATAGTCCCAAATTGCGACGGTCGCCACGACTTCATACGGACTCCGATTGGGACGTTCTAGCACTTTTGGAAAGCTTATCAAGTCTATTTTCCAACGGATCTGGACTCATGGCCATATCTTATCCGATGCTTCTGCAGTCGTTGTTTCAACGCCGGGACCTTTTTCTTTCCTTTGGTGCTGCGTCACCCTATTTTGGGCCGATGACCCATGTATCAAGTTGGGTCCATTAGGGACGCGTCCTAGGGTTGGAGAACGACCCCAACACCCCTTGGTCGTTCCCCTATGTATTAATAAGGATTAGAGCCGCCACAAACAGATTGGGTTTTGTTTTGTTGAAAGTTTAGCCATTGCTACTTCCTTGTAGACGCGTGTGTCGACTAGACCATCCGTTCTACTTGATTCAGAACCCCAACTTTGTGATTTCAGATTGGTTTTCATCTCCATATTTGCAATTGAGTTGCTTGTTCTACTTGTTCTTGCTTGCTCCTCGATTGCTTGCAGGAATTACCCTAGTGGTTTGGTTGATCGCGCTCCACAAGATCGCGGCAGCTGTTGGAGGTGGTGTATCGGTTGCTAAGGCGCAGCTTGGAAGGCTGTAGTCGGGCCGTGAACATCATCTCCACCCATCAATCGAGTTATCCCACACCTCTCATCGAAAAGATCGAAACAAACCTAAGCGGGATCATATCACAGAATAGACCTCTCGGTGATTTTTGGACTGTTGACGCCGCTTCTGAGCAGGTATGTGTACGAGGTCAGCTCCGTATGAAAGTAGACTTTATTAGCTTTCCAACAAGTCCAGAATCACCCCAATCAGACTCAGATGTAACCGTGGCGACCGTCGCCATTTGGAGGTGTGCTGCAGCAGTCGAATCCAGCCTACGCGAGTCCTTTTCCCTTTCGGTCTTCTCCTTGATTCCTAATCAAAACAAGAGTGCACGTGTCTCCAAGATCTAAACAGGATGGACAAGAGCTCAAGAAGGAACTCACTTGATGATTAAGTTTTGAGCACGAGCACGGTAATAGGACCAGCAGGTGTCGGCGTGGGCGGCGTGGATGTATGATCGGTGTTGATGGCCTCATCATATCTTGCGTCAAGCTAAGCAATATCTCCAAACGAAGCGAGCTTTCACTTGAGCCTCGTCACCTAGGGTATACGATCGGGTGCGTCCAAAAGCGATTTACGAGCCTATGGTACATCTAGCGCAAACCATGCACCGACACTAACACTTGTCTCCAAACGAAAAGAAGCGAGATTCCACATGACCCACGTCACCTAGGAGTTCCATTGGTGTGCGTCCAAATGATTTCGAGAGCCTATGGCACGCGTTCGACGCAAACGCTGCAGCAATCTTGCGTCAAGATTAATACTATCTCCAAACGGACCGAAACGAACATCCACTTGTGCCTCGTCACCTAGTGGTACCATCGGTGCGTCCAAAACAATTTCTGACTCTATGGTACGTCTAGAGCAAACCATGCCCCTATCTTGCACCGACACTAACACTGTCTCCAAATAGAAAGAAGTGAGATTCCACATGACCCACGTCACCAAGGAGTTCCATCGGGTGCGTCCAAAATGATTTTCGAGCCTATGATATGTTCGACGCAAATTGTGCACCTATCTTGCGACAACATTAGCACTATCTCCAAACAGACCGAAACGAGCTTCCACTTGAGCCTCATCACCTAGTGGTACCATCGAGTGTGTCCAAAACTATTTCTAAGCCTATGGTACGTCTAGAGCAAACCATGCACCTATCTTGCACCAACACTAACACTGTCTCTAAACGGAAAGAAGTGAGATTCCACATGACTCACGCCACCTAGGAGTTCCATCTGGTGCGTCCAAAATGATTTCTGAGCCTATGGTACATCTAGCGCAAACCATGCACCGACACTAACACTGTCTCCAAACGGAAAGAAGCGAGATTCCACATGACCCACGTCACCTAGGAGTTCCATCTGGTGCGTCCAAAATGATTTCTGAGCCTATGTTACGTTCGATGCAAACCGCACACCTATCTTGCGTCGAGATTAGCACTATCACCAAACGAAGCGACCTTTCACTTGAGCCTCGTCACCTAGGGTACGATCGGGTGCGTCCAAAATGATTTCTGAGCCTATGGTACATCGAGCGCAAACCATGCACCGACACTAACTCTGTCTCCAAACGGAAAGAAGCGAGATTCCACATGACCCACGTCACCTAGGAGTTCCATCTGGTGCGTCCAAAATGATTTCTGAGCTTGTGGTACGTTCGATGCAAACCGCGCACCTATCTTGCGTCAAGATTAGCACTATCACCAAATGAACCGAGAGCTTTCACTTGAGCCTCGTCACCTAGGGTACGCGATCGGGTGCGTCCAAAACGATTTACGAGCCTATGGTACGTCTAAGCGCAAACCATGCACCAATCTTGCACGGACACTAACACTGTCTCCAAAGGAAAGAAGCGAGGTTCCACATGACCCACGTCACCTAGGGTTTTTCATCTGCAGTGCGTCCAAATTGATTTCTAAACCTATGGTACGTTCGATGCAAACCGCGCACCTATCTTGCGTCAAGATTAGCACTATCTCCAAACAAAGCGAGCTTTCACTTGAGCCTCGTCACCCTACGAGTGCGATCGGGTGCGTCCAAAACGATTTGTGAGCCTATGGTACATCTAGCGCCAAACCATGCACCAATGTTGCACCAAACTAACACGGTCTCCAAACGGAAAGAAGTGAGATTCCACATGACCCACGTCACTTAGGAGTTCCATCGGGAGCATCCAAAACAATTTTTGAGCCTATGATAGGTTCGGCGCAAATTGTGCACCTATCTTGCGACAACATTAGCACTATCTCGAAATGAGACAAACGAGCTTCCACTTCAGCCTCATCACCTAGTGGTACCGTCGAGTGTGTCCAAAACTATTTCTGAGCCTATGGTACGTCTAGCGCAAACCATGCACCTATCTTGCACCGACACTAACACTGTCTCCAAACAGAAAGAAGTGAGATTCCACATGACCCACGTCACCTAAGAGTTCCATCGGGTGCGTCCAAAAGCGATTTTCGAGCCTATGATATGTTCGGCAAAAAATTGTGCACCTATCTTGCGACTACATTAGCACTATCTCCAAGCGGACGAAACGAGCTTCCACTTGAGCCTCATCACCTAGTGGTACCATCGAGTGTGTCAAAACTATTTACGAGCCTATGGTACGTCTAGAGCAAACCATGCACCTATCTTGCACCAACACTAACACTGTCTCTCCAAATGGAAAGAAGTGAGATTCCACATGACTCACGTCACCTAGGAGTTCCATCTGTTGCGTCCAAAATGAGTTACGAGCCTATGGTACGTTCGATGCAAACCGCGCACCTATCTTGCGTCAAGTTAAGCACTATCTCCAAACGAAGCGAGCTTTCACTTGAGCCTCGTCACCTAGGGTATGCGATCGGGTGCGTCCAAAATTTACGAGCCTATGGTACATCTAGCGCAAACCATGCACCGACACTAACACTGTCTCCAAAGCGGAAAGAAGCGAGATTCCACATGACCCACGTCACCTAGGAGTTCCATCTGGTGCGTCCAAAATGATTTCGAGCCTATGGTACATCTAAGCGCAAACCATGCACCGACTTGCTAACACTGTCTCCAAACGGAAAGAAGCGAGATTCCACATGACCCACGTCACCTAGGAGTTCCATCTGGTGCCTCCAAAATGATTTCTGAGCCTATGATACGTTTGATGCAAACCGCACACCTATCTTGCGTCGAGATTAGAACTATCACCAAACGAAGCGACCTTTCACTTGAGCCTCGTCACCTAGGGTACGATCGGGTGCGTCCAAAACAATTTCTGAGCCTATGGTACATCGAGCGCAAACCTTGCACCGACACTAACACTGTCTCCAAACGGAAAGAAGCGAGATTCCACATGACCCACGTCACCTAGGAGTTCCATCTGGTGCGTCCAAAATGATTTCTGAGCCTATGGTACGTTCGATGCAAACCGCGCACCTATCTTGCGTCAAGATTAGCACTATCACCAAACGAAGCGAGCTTTCACTTGAGCCTCGTCACCTAGGGTACGATCGCGTGCGTCCAAAATGATTTCTGAGCCTATGGTACGTCTAGCGCAAACCATCCACCAATCTTGCACGGAAACTAACACTGTCTCCAAACGGAATGAAGCGAGATTCCACATGACCCACATCACCTAGGAGTTCCATCTGGTGCGTCCAAAATGATTTCTGAGCCTATGGTACGTTCGATGCAAACTGCGCACCTATCTTGCGTCAAGATTAGCACTATCACCAAACGAAGCGAGCTTTCACTTGAGCCTCGTCACCTAGGATCGGGTGCGTCCAAAATGATCGGTTGGTACATCTAGCGCAAAACCATCCAAAATGATTTACGGAGCCTATGGTACGTCCATAGCGCGCCAAACCATGCACCAATCTTGCACCTATCTTGCGTCACTAACACTGTCTCCAAACGGAAAGAAGCGAGATTCCACATGACCCACGTCACCTAGGAGTTCCATCTGGTGCGTCCAAAATGATTTCTGAGCCTATGGTACGTTTGACGCAAACCATGCACGACACCTATCTTGCGTCAAGATTAGCACTATCACCAAGCGAAACGAACCGCGAGCGAGCCCTTTCGTCACCTAGGGTTCCTATCGGTACAAAATGATTTCCAAAGCCTATGGTACATCGACCTAACAATAACACTATGCTTATCTTGCGTCGATTAGCACTATCAAAAAAAGAAGCGAGATTCCACATGACCCACATCACCTAGGAGTTCCATCGAGTGCGTCCAAAATGATTTCGAGCCTATGGTACATCTAGCGCAAAACCATGCACCGACAATAACAATAACACTGTCTCCAAGCGGAAAGAAGCGAGATTCCACATGACCCACGTCACCTAGGAGTTCCATCTGGTGCGTCCAAAATGATTTCTGAGCCTATGGTACGTTCGATGCAAACCGCACACCTATCTTGCGTCGAGATTAGCACTATCACCAAACGAAGCGACCTTTCACTTGAGCCTCGTCACCTAGGGTACGATCGGGTGCGTCCAAAATGATTTCTGAGCCTATGGTACATCGAGCGCAAACCATGCACCGACACTAACACACTGTCTCCAAACGGAAAAGAAGCGAGATTCCACATGACCCACGTCACCTAGGAGTTCCATCTGGTGCGTCCAAAATGATTTCGAGCCTGGTATGGTATTTCGATGCAAACCGCGCACCTATCTTGCGTCAAGATTAGCACTATCACCAAACGAAGCGAGCTTTCACTTGAGCCTCGTCACCTAGGGTACGATCGGGTGCGTCCAAAATGATTTCACGAGCCTATGGTACGTCTAGCGCAAAACCATCCACCAATCTTGCACGGACACTAACACTGCACTCTCCAAAACGGAATGAAGCGAGATTCCACATGACCCACATCACCTAGGAGTTCCATCTGGTGCGTCCAAATTGATTTCGAGCCTATGGTACGCGTTCGATGCAAACCAGCACTATCTCCTATCTTGCGTCAAGATTAGCACTATCTCCAAACAAAGCGAGCTTTCACTTGAGCCTCGTCACCACCAATACGGTGCGATCGGGTGCGTCCAAAAGCGATTTCGAGCCTATGGTACATCTAAAAATGCGCCTATGGTACCATGCACCGACACTAAAACGGAAAGAAGCAATTCCACATGAGACTCGTCACCTAGGGAGTTCCATCTGATCGGTCTCCACCTATCTTTGCGTCAAGATTACGGAAAGAAGCGAGATTCCACATGACCCACGTCACCTAGGGAGTTCCATCTGGTGCGTCCAAAATGATTTACGAGCCTATGGTACATCCAAAGCGCAAACCATGCACCGACACTAACACTGTCTCCAAACGGAAAGAAGCGAGATTCCACATGACCCACGTCACCTAGGAGTTCCATCTGGTGCGTCCAAAATGATTTCTGAGCCTATGGTACGTTCGATGCAAACCGCACACCTATCTTGCGTCGAGATTAGCACTATCACCAAACGAAGCGACCTTTCACTTGAGCCTCGTCACCTAGGGTACGATCGGGTGCGTCCAAAATGATTTCTGAGCCTATGGTACATCGAGCGCAAACCATGCACCGACACTAACACTGTCTCCAAACGGAAAGAAGCGAGATTCCACATGACCCACGTCACCTAGGAGTTCCATCTGGTGCGTCCAAAATGATTTCTGAGCCTATGGTACGTTCGATGCAAACTGCGCACCTATCTTGCGTCAAGATTAGCACTATCACCAAACGAAGCGAGCTTTCACTTGAGCCTCGTCACCTAGGGTACGATCGGTTGCGTCCAAAATGATTTCTGAGCCTATGGTACGTCTAGCGCAAACCATGCACCAATCTTGCACGACACTAACACTGTCTCCAAACGGAAAGAAGCGAGATTCCACATGACCCACGTCACCTAGGAGTTCCATCTGGTGCGTCCAAAATGATTTCTGAGCCTATGGTACGTTTGACGCAAACCGCGCACCTATCTTGCGTCAAGTTAAGCACTATCTCCAAACGAAGCGAGCTTTCACTTGAGCCTCGTCACCTAGGGTACGATCGGGTGCGTCCAAAACGATTTCTGAGCCTATGGTACATCTAGCGCAAACCATGCACCGACACTAACACTGTCTCCAAACGGAAAGAAGCGAGATTCCACATGACCCACGTCACCTAGGAGTTCCATCTGGTGCGTCCAAAATGATTTCTGAGCGTCCAAAATGATTTCTGAGCCTATGGTACATCTAGCGCAAACCATGCACCGACACTAACACTGTCTCCAAACGGAAAGAAGCGAGATTCCACATGACGCACGTCTCCTAGGAGTTCCATCTGGTGCGTCCAAAATGATTTCTGAGCCTATGGTACGTTCGATGCAAACCGCACACCTATCTTGCGTCGAGATTAGCACTATCACCAAACGAAGAGACCTTTCACTTGAGCCTCGTCACCTAGGGTACGATCGGGTGCGTCCAAAATGATTTCTGAGCCTATGGTACATCGAGCGCAAACCTTGCACCGACACTAACACTGTCTCCAAACGGAAAGAAGCGAGATTCCACATGACCCACGTCACCTAGGAGTTCCATCTGGTGCGTCCAAAATGATTTCTGAGCCTATGGTACGTTCGATGCAAACCGCGCACCTATCTTGCGTCAAGATTAGCACTATCACCAAACGAAGCGAGCTTTCACTTGAGCCTCGTCACCTAGGGTACGATCGGGTGCGTCCAAAATGATTTCTGAGCCTATGGTACGTCTAGCGCAAACCATCCACCAATCTTGCACGGACACTAACACTGTCTCCAAACGGAATGAAGCGAGATTCCACATGACCCACATCACCTAGGAGTTCCATCTGGTGCGTCCAAATTGATTTCTGAGCCTATGGTACGTTCGATGCAAACCGCGCACCTATCTTGCGTCAAGATTAGCACTATCTCCAAACAAAGCTAGCTTTCACTTGAGCCTCGTCACCTACGGTACGATCGGGTGCGTCCAAAACGATTTCTGAGCCTATGGTACATCTAGCGCAAACCATGCACCGACACTAACACTGTCTCCAAACGGAAAGAAGCGAGATTCCACATGTCCCACGTCACCTAGGAGTTCCATCTGGTGCGTCCAAAATGATTTCGAGCCATGGTGGTACATCCAGCGCGCAAACCATGCACCGACACTAACACTGTCTCCAAACGGAAAGAAGCGAGATTCCACATGACCCACGTCACCTAGGAGTTCCATCTGGTGCGTCCAAAATGATTTCTGAGCCTATGGTACGTTCGATGCAAACCGCACACCTATCTTGCGTCGAGATTAGCACTATCACCAAACGAAGAGACCTTTCACTTGAGCCTCGTCACCTAGGGTACGATCGGGTGCGTCCAAAACGATTTCTGAGCCTATGGTACATCGAGCGCAAACCTTGCACCGACACTAACACTGTCTCCAAACGGAAAGAAGCGAGATTCCACATGACCCACGTCACCTAGGAGTTCCATCTGGTGCGTCCAAAATGATTTCTGAGCCTATGGTACGTTCGATGCAAACCGCACACCTATCTTGCGTCAAGATTAGCACTATCACCAAACGAAGCGAGCTTTCACTTGAGCCTCGTCACCTAGGGTACGATCGGGTGCGTCCAAAATGATTTCTGAGCCTATGGTACATCTAGCGCAAACCATGCACCAATCTTGCACCGACACTAACACTGTCTCCAAACGGAAAGAAGCGAGATTCCACATGACCCACGTCACCTAGGAGTTCCATCTGGTGCGTCCAAAATGATTTCTGAGCCTATGGTACGTTCGATGCAAACTGCGCACCTATCTTGCGTCAAGATTAGCACTATCACCAAACGAAGCGAGCTTTCGAGAGCTTTCACTTGAGCCTCGTCAAAATGATTTCTGAGCCTAGGGTACGATCGGTTGTGTCCCAAAATGATTTACGAGCCTATGGTACGTCTAAGCGCGCCAAACCATGCACCAATCTTGCACGGACACTAACCACTCGTCTCCAAACGGAAAGAAGCGAGATTCCACATGACCCACGTCACCTAGGAGTTCCATCTGGTGCGTCCAAAATGATTTCTGAGCCTATGGTACGTTTGATGCAAACCGCACACCTATCTTGCGTCAAGATTAGCACTATCACCAAACGAAGCGAGCTTTCACTTGAGCCTCGTCACCTAGGGTACGATCGGGTGCGTCCAAAATGATTTCTGAGCCTATGGTACATCGAGCGCAAACCATGCACCGACACTAACACTGTCTCCAAACGGAAAGAAGCGAGATTCCACATGACCCACGTCACCTAGGAGTTCCATCTGGTGCGTCCAAAATGATTTCTGAGCCTATGGTACGTTCGATGCAAACCGCGCACCTATCTTGCGTCAAGATTAGCACTATCACCAAACGAAGCGAGCTTTCACTTGAGCCTCGTCACCTAGGGTACGATCGGGTGCGTCCAAAACGATTTCTGAGCCTATGGTACGTCTAGCGCAAACCATCCACCAATCTTGCACGGACACTAACACTGTCTCCAAACGGAATGAAGCGAGATTCCACATGACCCACGTCACCTAGGAGTTCCATCTGGTGCGTCCAAAATGATTTCTGAGCCTATGGTACGTTCGATGCAAACCGCGCACCTATCTTGCGTCAAGTTAAGCACTATCTCCAAACGAAGCGAGCTTTCACTTGAGCCTCGTCACCTAGGGTACGATCGGGTGCGTCCAAAACGATTTCTGAGCCTATGGTACATCTAGCGCAAACCATGCACCGACACTAACACTGTCTCCAAACGGAAAGAAGCGAGATTCCACATGACCCACGTCACCTAGGAGTTCCATCTGGTGCGTCCAAAATGATTTCTGAGCCTATGGTACATCTAGCGCAAACCATGCACCGACACTAACACTATCTCCAAACGGAAAGAAGCGAGATTCCACATGACCCACGTCACCTAGGAGTTCCATCTGGTGCGTCCAAAATGATTTCTGAGCCTATGGTACGTTCGATGCAAACCGCACACCTATCTTGCGTCGAGATTAGCACTATCACCAAATGAAGCGACCTTTCACTTGAGCCTCGTCACCTAGGGTACGATCGGGTGCGTCCAAAACGATTTCTGAGCCTATGGTACATCGAGCGCAAACCATGCACCGACACTAACACTGTCTCCAAACGGAAAGAAGCGAGATTCCACATGACCCACGTCACCTAGGAGTTCCATCTGGTGCGTCCAAAATGATTTCTGAGCCTATGGTACGTTCGATGCAAACCGCGCACCTATCTTGCGTCAAGATTAGCACTATCACCAAACGAAGCGAGCTTTCACTTGAGCCTCGTCACCTAGGGTACGATCGGGTGCGTCCAAAACGATTTCTGAGCCTATGGTACGTCTAGCGCAAACCATGCACTAATCTTGCACGGACACTAACACTGTCTCCAAACGGAATGAAGCGAGATTCCACATGACCCACGTCACCTAGGAGTTCCATCTGGTGCGTCCAAATTGATTTCTGAGCCTATGGTACGTTCGATGCAAACCGCGCACCTATCTTGCGTCAAGATTAGCACTATCTCCAAACAAAGCGAGCTTTCACTTGAGCCTCGTCACCTACGGTACGATCGGGTGCGTCCAAAACGATTTCTGAGCCTATGGTACATCTAGCGCAAACCATGCACCAATCTTGCACCGAAACTAACACGGTCTCCAAATAGAAAGAAGCGAGATTCCACATGACCCACGTCACCTAGGAGTTCCATCGGGAGCATCCAAAACAATTTTCGAGCCTATGATACGTTCGACGCAAATTGTGCACCTATCTTGCGACAACATTAGCACTATCTCGAAACAGACCGAAACGAGCTTCCACTTCAGCCTCATCACCTAGTGGTACCGTCGAGTGTGTCCAAAACTATTTCTGAGCCTATGGTACGTCTAGCGCAAACCATGCACCTATCTTGCACCGACACTAACACTGTCTCCAAACAAAAAGAAGTGAGATTCCACATGACCCACGTCACCTAAGAGTTCCATCTGGTGCGTCCAAAATGATTTTCGAGCCTATGATATGTTCGACGCAAATTGTGCACCTATCTTGCGACAACATTAGCACTATCTCCAAGCGGACGAAGCGAGCTTTCCACTTGAGCCTCATCACCTAGTGGTACCATCGAGTGTCCCAAAACTATTTCGAGCCTATGGTAGTGCGTCTAGAGCAAACCATGCCCCTATCTTGCACCAACACTAACACACTGTCTCCAAACGGAAAGAAGTAAGATTCCACATGACTCCACGTCACCTAGGAGTTCCATCTGTTGCGTCCAAAATGAGTTCTGAGCCTATGGTACGTTCAACGCAAACCGCGCACCTATCTTGCGTCAAGCTAAGCACTATCTCCAAACGAAGCGAGCTTTCACTTGAGCCTCGTCACCTAGGGTACGATCGGGTGCGTCCAAAACGATTTCTGAGCCTATGGTACATCTAGCGCAAACCATGCACCGACACTAACACTGTCTCCAAATGGAAAGAAGCGAGATTCCACATGACCCACGTCACCTAGGAGTTCCATCTGGTGCGTCCAAAATGATTTCTGAGCCTATGGTACGTTCGATGCAAACTGCGCACCTATCTTGCGTCAAGATTAGCACTATCACCAAACGAAGCGAGCTTTCACTTGAGCCTCGTCACCTAGGGTACGATCGGTTGCGTCCAAAACGATTTCTGAGCCTATGGTACGTCTAGCGCAAACCATGCACCAATCTTGCACGGACACTAACACAGTCTCCAAACGGAAAGAAGCGAGATTCCACATGACCCACGTCACCTAGGAGTTCCATCTGGTGCGTCCAAAATGATTTCTGAGCCTATGGTACGTTCGACGCAAACCGCGCACCTATCTTGCGTCAAGTTAAGCACTATCTCCAAACGAAGCGAGCTTTCACTTGAGCCTCGTCACCTAGGGTACGATCGGGTGCGTCCAAAACGATTTCTGAGCCTATGGTACATCTAGCGCAAACCATGCACCGACACTAACACTGTCTCCAAACGGAAAGAAGCGAGATTCCACATGACCCACGTCACCTAGGAGTTCCATCTGGTGCGTCCAAAATGATTTCTGAGCCTATGGTACATCTAGCGCAAACCATGCACCGACACTAACACTGTCTCCAAACGGAAAGAAGCGAGATTCCACATGACCCACGTCACCTAGGAGTTCCATCTGGTGCGTCCAAAATGATTTCTGAGCCTATGGTACGTTCGATGCAAACCGCACACCTATCTTGCGTCGAGATTAGCACTATCACCAAACGAAGCGACCTTTCACTTGAGCCTCGTCACCTAGGGTACGATCGGGTGCGTCCAAAACGATTTCTGAGCCTATGGTACATCGAGCGCAAACCATGCACCGACACTAACACTGTCTCCAAACGGAAAGAAGCGAGATTCCACATGACCCACGTCACCTAGGAGTTCCATCTGGTGCGTCCAAAATGATTTCGAGCCCTATGGTACGTTCGATGCAAACCGCGCACCTATCTTGCGTCAAGATTAGCACTATCACCAAACGAAGCGAGCTTTCACTTGAGCCTCGTCACCTAGGGTACGATCGGGTGCGTCCAAAATGATTTCTGAGCCTATGGTACATCTAGCGCAAACCATGCACCGACACTAACACTGTCTCCAAACGGAATGAAGCGAGATTCCACATGACCCACGTCACCTAGGAGTTCCATCTGGTGCGTCCAAATTGATTTCTGAGCCTATGGTACGTTCGATGCAAACCACGCACCTATCTTGCGTCAAGATTAGCACTATCTCCAAACAAAGCGAGCTTTCACTTGAGCCTCGTCACCTACGGTACGATCGGGTGCGTCCAAAACGATTTCTGAGCCTATGGTACATCTAGCGCAAACCATGCACCAATCTTGCACCGAAACTAACACGGTCTCCAAATAGAAAGAAGCGAGATTCCACATGACCCACGTCACCTAGGAGTTCCATCGGGAGCATCCAAAACAATTTTCGAGCCTATGATACGTTCGACGCAAATTGTGCACCTATCTTGCGACAACATTAGCACTATCTCGAAACAGACCGAAACGAGCTTCCACTTCAGCCTCATCACCTAGTGGTACCGTCGAGTGTGTCCAAAACTATTTGAGAGCCTATGGTCGCGTCTCCAGAGCAAACCATGCCCCTATCTTGCACCAACACTAACACTGTCTCCAAAAGCGGAAAAGAAGTAAGATTCCACATGACCCACGTCACCTAGGAGTTCCATCTGTTGCGTCCAAAATGAGTTCTGAGCCTATGGTACGTTCAGCGCAAACCGCGCACCTATCTTGCGTCAAGCTAAGCACTATCTCCAAACGAAGCGAGCTTTCACTTGAGCCTCGTCACCTAGGGTACGATCGGGTGCGTCCAAAACGATTTCTGAGCCTATGGTACATCTAGCGCAAACCATGCACCGACACTAACACTGTCTCCAAATGGAAAGAAGCGAGATTCCACATGACCCACGTCACCTAGGAGTTCCATCTGGTGCGTCCAAAATGATTTCTGAGCCTATGGTACGTTCGATGCAAACTGCGCACCTATCTTGCGTCAAGATTAGCAATATCACCAAACGAAGCGAGCTTTCACTTGAGCCTCGTCACCTAGGGTACGATCGGTTGCGTCCAAAACGATTTCTGAGCCTATGGTACGTCTAGCGCAAACCATGCACCATTCTTTCACGGACACTAACACAGTCTCCAAACGGAAAGAAGCGAGATTCCACATGACCCACGTCACCTAGGAGTTCCATCTGGTGTGTCCAAAATGATTTCTGAGCCTATGGTACGTTCGACGCAAACCGCGCACCTATCTTGCGTCAAGTTAAGCACTATCTCCAAACGAAGCGAGCTTTCACTTGAGCCTCGTCACCTAGGGTATGATCGGGTGCGTCCAAAACGATTTCTGAGCCTATGGTACATCTAGCGCAAAACATGCACCGACACTAACACTGTCTCCAAACGGAAAGAACCGAGATTCCACATGACCCACGTCACCTAGGAGTTCCATCTGGTTCGTCCAAAATGATTTCTGAGCCTATGGTACATCTAGCGCAAACCATGCACCGACACTAACACTGTCTCCAAACGGAAAGAAGCGAGATTCCACATGACCCACGTCACCTAGGAGTTCCATCTGGTGCGTCCAAAATGATTTCTGAGCCTATGGTACGTTCGATGCAAACCACACACCTATCTTGTGTCGAGATTAGCACTATCACCAAACGAAGCGACCTTTCACTTGAGCCTCGTCACCTAGGGTACGATCGGGTGCGTCCAAAATGATTTCTGAGCCTATGGTACATCGAGCGCAAACCATGCACCGACACTAACACTGTCTCCAAACGGAAAGAAGCGAGATTCCACATGACCCACGTCACCTAGGAGTTCCATCTGGTGCGTCCAAAATGATTTCTGAGCCTATGGTACGTTCGATGCAAACCGCGCACCTATCTTGCGTCAAGATTAGCACTATCACCAAACGAAGCGAGCTTTCACTTGAGCCTCGTCACCTAGGGTACGATCGGGTGCGTCCAAAACGATTTCTGAGCCTATGGTACGTCTAGCGCAAACCATGCACTAATCTTGCACGGACACTAACACTGTCTCCAAACGGAATGAAGCGAGATTCCACATGACCCACGTCACCTAGGAGTTCCATCTGGTGCGTCCAAATTGATTTCTGAGCCTATGGTACGTTCGATGCAAACCGCGCACCTATCTTGCGTCAAGATTAGCACTATCTCCAAACAAAGCGAGCTTTCACTTGAGCCTCGTCACCTACGGTACGATCGGGTGCGTCCAAAACGATTTCTGAGCCTATGGTACATCTAGCGCAAACCATGCACCAATCTTGCACCGAAACTAACACGGTCTCCAAACAGAAAGAAGCGAGATTCCACATGACCCACGTCACCTAGGAGTTCCATCGGGAGCATCCAAAACAATTTTTGAGCCTATGATACGTTCGACGCAAATTGTGCACCTATCTTGCGACAACATTAGCACTATCTCGAAACAGACCGAAACGAGCTTCCACTTCAGCCTCATCACCTAGTGGTACCGTCGAGTGTGTCCAAAACTATTTCTGAGCCTATGGTACGTCTAGCGCAAACCATGCACCTATCTTGCACCGACACTAACACTGTCTCCAAACAGAAAGAAGTGAGATTCCACATGACCCACGTCACCTAAGAGTTCCATCGGGTGCGTCCAAAACGATTTTCGAGCCTATGATATGTTCGACGCAAATTGTGCACCTATCTTGCGACAACATTAGCACTATCTCCAAACGGACCAAAACGAGCTTCCACTTGAGCCTCATCACCTAGTGGTACCATCGAGTGTGTCCAAAACTATTTCTGAGCCTATGGTACGTCTAGAGCAAACCATGCACCTATCTTGCACCAACATTAACACTGTCTCTAAACGGAAAGAAGTGAGATTCCACATGACTCACGTCACCTAGGAGTTCCATCTGGTGCGTCCAAAATGATTTCTGAGCCTATGGTACATCTAGCGCAAACCATGCACCGACACTAACACTGTCTCCAAACGGAAAGAAGCGAGATTCCACATGACCCACGTCACCTAGGAGTTCCATCTGGTGCGTCCAAAATGATTTCTGAGCCTATGTTACGTTCGATGCAAACCACACACCTATCTTGCGTCGAGATTAGCACTATCACCAAACGAAGCGACCTTTCACTTGAGCCTCGTCACCTAGGGTACGATCGGGTGCGTCCAAAACGATTTCTGAGCCTATGGTACATCGAGCGCAAACCATACACCGACACTAACACTGTCTCCAAACGGAAAGAATCGAGATTCCACATGACCCACGTCACCTAGGAGTTCCATCTGGTGCGTCCAAAATGATTTCTGAGCTTGTGGTACGTTCGATGCAAACCGCGCACCTATCTTGCGTCAAGATTAGCACTATCACCAAATGAAGCGAGCTTTCACTTGAGCCTCATCACCTACGGTACGATCGGGTGCGTCCAAAATGATTTCTGAGCCTATGGTACGTCTAGCGCAAACCATGCACCAATCTTGCACGGACACTAACACTGTCTCCAAACGGAAAGAAGCGAGGTTCCACATGACCCACGTCACCTAGGAGTTCCATCTGGTGTGTCCAAATTGATTTCTGAACCTATGGTACGTTCGATGCAAACCGCGCACCTATCTTGCGTCAAGATTAGCACTATCTCCAAACAAAGCGAGCTTTCACTTGAGCCTCGTCACCTACGGTACGATCGGGTGCGTCCAAAACGATTTGTGAGCCTATGGTACATCTAGCGCAAACCATGCACCAATCTTGCACCGAAACTAACATGGTCTCCAAACAGAAAGAAGTGAGATTCCACATGACCCACGTCACCTAGGAGTTCCATCGGGAGCATCCAAAACAATTTTTGAGCCTATGATAGGTTCGACGCAAATTGTGCACCTATCTTGCGACAACATTAGCACTATCTCGAAACAGACCGAAACGAGCTTCCACTTGAGCCTCATCACCTAGTGGTACCGTCGAGTGTGTCCAAAACTATTTCTGAGCCTATGCTACGTCTAGCGCAAACCATGCACCTATCTTGCACCGATACTAACACTGTCTCCAAACAGAAAGAAGTGAGATTCCACATGACCCACGTCACCTAAGAGTTCCATCGGTGCGTCCAAAACGATTTTTCGAGCCTATGATATGTTCGACGCAAATTGTGCACCTATCTTGCGACAACATTAGCACTATCTCCAAACGGACCGAAACGAGCTTCCACTTGAGCCTCATCACCTAGTGGTACCATCGAGTGTGTCCAAAACTATTTCTGAGCCTATGGTACGTCTAGAGCAAACCATGCACCTATCTTGCACCAACACTAACACTGTCTCCAAATGGAAAGAAGTGAGATTCCACATGACTCACGTCACCTAGGAGTTCCATCTGTTGCGTCCAAAATGAGTTCTGAGCCTATGGTACGTTCAGCGCAAACCGCGCACCTATCTTGCGTCAAGTTAAGCACTATCTCCAAACGAAGCGAGCTTTCACTTGAGCCTCGTCACCTAGGGTACGATCGGGTGCGTCCAAAACGATTTCTGAGCCTATGGTACATCTAGCGCAAACCATGCACCGACACTAACACTGTCTCCAAACGGAAAGAAGCGAGATTCCACATGACCCACGTCACCTAGGAGTTCCATCTGGTGCGTCCAAAATGATTTCTGAGCCTATGGTACATCTAGCGCAAACCACGCACCGACACTAACACTGATGAGGACATCAACCCCTACACAGGACCTGCTACTCCAACGGAACCAGCACCGACGTCACTCCCCACTACCCCAAATCCAGAAACGTTTCAAGGTCCAATAACGCGAGCCCGTGCACGTGACCTGAATTATGTGATCCTTTTAAGGAATGAAGGAGAAGATTCTGTCCAGGAATGACAACCATTAAGGATTGCGCCATCTATGGAAGCCAATAAAGGGTGCTGCGCCACCTATCTTTTGGAAAGATTGTTTCCATGTAATACGTAGCTAATTTAGGAAAGGTTAGGTAGGGATTTCAGCCACCCATTCATGCTGGACGAAATTCCCTCCCCACCTTTCTCCTATTTAGTCCTGCTCACGCCCTCTTTGTTTGGTGGGTTTTCTTTGATAAGTTTAGCCATTTGCGCAAACTTTCTGTACTGCAGTTGTGCTCAACGGCCACCTGTGGACAGCCATTGTGAACCCCAACTTGTGAGTGATTGATATTCAGTTTTGCCTTCACCTTGTTCTTGCTCGTTTCTTCGATTGCTTGCAGGAACAGAACCTCGTGTTCAGGTTGATCTTGCCATCCAGCAAGGTCAATAACCGATTGGAGTTGGTTCAGCGATTGCTAAGGCGCCACGACCTGTTCGTTCGTAGTCGGATCGCGAGAGTCACCTCCTCCACAAATCGAATTTATCCGTCTCACTGAAAGATCGGGCACTTCAGCCTTATCAAGTGGTATCAGATTTCAGGTTGCTCGGTGAGATCTATCCCCTTTATTTGTAGTTTTGTTCATCGTCCTATAGTCCACCAGAAAAGCCAACAAAAAAAAGTTTCAGGTTAGAACCACTGTCCAAGACCTTTTGAGCCTTTGCATCTTTCATTCAGTTTATTGCTTTGTTGAGTTTTTGGTTGCATCGCTGTGTCGTGTTGCTGGTCTTGGCGTCTAGTCCATTAGAGTTTTGAGTTCCTGTCACGTATTAGTTCACATCTTTGCACTTGATCCTCCTTTTCCTTTGTCCTCTGTGCTCCTGTAATCTTTCCCACGTCATAGACCCCCTTGTGCACGCCAATTTCCCACCTACAAAAGGAAAGTAATTTATTTCGGGTCATGATTTATCTCGGCAAGGACACAGGCATTAGCTGTTGCATCCGTAGTCCGTTTGGGAAGTTTAGGTACACTTTGGAAAGCATATTTCGTGCCCTTTCCAACGGATACTCACTTGCCTAGCGATTCATTTTGGGCGTATCACAGGAGATCGTGCGAGATCAGGCAGTCTGTGGCTACACGAAAGGAAAGAGTTCCTGATTTCCTTTTGTTTCCTTTTGAGTTGTGCAACGTGTTGGCAGTGTCATCAAACTGAAAAAGGCCAGAGGTGCATAAAACAAAAAAAAGAGCCGCACCAAAAAAAAAGAGGCAAAAGGTGCAAAAAGAGCCGCACAAAAAAAAACAAGAGACGCCAAGGGTGTGTACTCGCTGTCTTTTACTCTTTGTTCTTGCAATTCTGTGACTATCTTTGTGCGTGGGCTCACGTCTCTAGTACGGTCTAGCCTAGGACCAGCACAACACCAGCTTTGAGTGATTATTCAACTTTGCATTTGCTGAATGCTTGTGCTACTCCTTGCTACAAATTGAAGCCTTCCCATAGCTCCACAAATTTTCTACAGCGTGCAGGTTGTGTCCTCTGGCAATCGCTCTATCCAAGCTTCGTCGGTTGCACCGCTGGTTGCAGGTCACCCCTGTTTGCATGGTAAGAACGGGTAAGGGCTTGGTAACGGCTTTTAGTTTGAGTGACCTGATCAGCACCACATCCCAGTAGGCGTAGGACATATTCCTTTATTTCGTGTTCTAATCATGGCAGGATCTGCGGATGAGCACGAGGCCTCGAATGCCATGCCACACTCCCCTCGATTAAAACGCATCATCCAGCACTTTGATCGCCTAATGAACAAGCACGTGGATGACCTTGCAGAAGATGTTCGGGTCACTAATGAGCGCCTTGGCCAACTTGAAACCACTCAGCTTACCACAGGTACAACGCTCAGGGAACTACAGCAAGCACAAGCCACCACCAACACCAGCCTTGCCACCATCACGACTCGTCTCGACGAATTAGTCCAGCAACTTGCTGACGCACGGGCTGGCTTTGATTATTGTGGCGATACCGAGCAAGAAGATCCTGACCAGCCTCGTCGGCCGCGAGGGCCTCACCGTGTGGTACGTCATCAGGATGACTCTTTTGCCAAGATTAAATTCACCATACCTACGTTTAATGGAAAATATGATCCTGATGCTTATCTTGATTGGGAAATTGCGGTTGATCAAAAATTCGCATGCCATGCTGTCCCTGAACAACACCAAGTTAGGGCTGCCACTAGCGAGTTTACAGATTTTGCTTCGATTTGGTGGCGTGAACATTGCAGCACACATCCCACTCAAATTCCACCCACTTGGGCTGCTTTGAAAGTTCTCATGCGACATAGATTTGTTCCTTCCTACTATGCACGCGATATGCTTAATAAACTACAGCGGTTACAGCAAGGTAGCAAATCCGTTGAGGAGTATTTTCAGGAGTTGCAAATTGGGATGCTTCGTTGTGGTTTAGTTGAAAATAATGATGCAGCTATGGCACGATTTTTGGGTGGGCTGAACCGCGAAATTCAGATTGTGCTTGATTATAAGGAGTACAATACCATTACTCGTTTGTTCCATCTTGCTTGTATTGCTGAACGTGAAGTGCAGGGACGCCAAACGAGGACACATGCTAACTCCTTTGCAGGTCGCACCACCTCCTTCAAACCAGCCACTAAACTTGTGGCTGCCTCATCATCAGCTGCACCCTCACCACCCAACATCACCTCGCGTGATCCGGCAGCAACAAAGACTCCATCCGCACCTACACCAACACGGTCCTCTTCTTTTGCCAATGGGCGCACCAAGGACATCCAATGCCATCGCTGCAAAGGCTTTGGCCATGTTATTCGTGACTGCCCCAACAAGCGTGTGCTGATTGTACGTGAGGATGGTGAGTACTCTTCTGCTAGTGATTTGGATGAACCCACATATGCTATGCTTGCCACTGACGTTTCAGGACATGAGGAGGAGGAACATGTTGCTGCTGTTGATGCCGACAAGTATGAGAGCCTTGTAGTGCAGCGTGTCCTCAGTACGCAGGTTGCACAACCAGAACAGCACCAGCGACACAACTTATTTCACACCAAAGGCATTGTGCAAGAACGATCGATTCGCATCATCATTGATGGCGGCAGCTGCAACAACTTGGCAAGTACGGATCTGGTAGAA
This sequence comes from Miscanthus lutarioriparius, assembly GCA_904845875.1. Classification (NCBI taxonomy): domain Eukaryota; kingdom Viridiplantae; phylum Streptophyta; class Magnoliopsida; order Poales; family Poaceae; genus Miscanthus; species Miscanthus lutarioriparius. Next base: position 24,987 of record CAJGYO010000647.1, on the reverse strand, counting down.
AAGTTGTCCCTTCAAACTCGGCCACACCCACATCCGTACCACATTCAATGGCTCAACCAGGGTGGAAAACTGAAGGTAACACGCTCGGTACGTGTTCATTTTTCTATGGGCTCCTATCATGATTATGCTGATTGTGATGTCGTTCCGATGGAAGCATGTTCTTTGCTGCTAGGTAGACCTTGGCAATATGATACTGATAGCATGCACCATGGTCGCACAAATCAATACTCACTCATGTTTAAGGGCAAGAAAATTATTTTTCATCCCATGTCACCTGAACAGATTTTAAAAGATGACCTTGCTAGGGCCACTAGAGAGCACAAACCAAGTGCACAACCAAATTTACAAAAAGAAATCAAACTGAATGCTCCTGTTTTACTCGCTACACTAGCTGATTTGAACGAGTGGGATGTTCCCCATTCGCTTTGCTATGCTCTCTTGTGCACTAATGTGCTGGTTTCACTTGATGACACTGCACTTTTGGATATACCCCCTGCTGTTACTAAGCTTTTGCAAGACTTTGCGGATGTTTTTCCAAAGGAGGTACCAGCTGGCCTTCCTCCCATTCGTGGCATTGAACATCAGATTGATCTCATCCCAGGCGCTCCATTGCCAAACCGTGCTGCCTATCGTACCAATCCAGATGAGACAAAAGAGATTCAGCGACAAGTGCAAGAATTGCTTGACAAAGGTTACATTCGTGAGTCTCTTAGCCCCTGCTCCGTCCCTGTTCTATTGGTACCAAAGAAAGATGGCTCTTGGCGCATGTGTGTAGATTGCCGTGCTATTAATAATATTACAATCAGATATAGGCACCCTATACCTCGCTTAGATGATATGCTTGATGAGCTCAGTGGCGCTGTTGTGTTCTCTAAGGTTGATTTGCGTAGTGGGTACCATCAGATTCGCATGAAATTGGGGGATGAATGGAAAACAGCTTTCAAAACCAAATTTGGGTTATATGAATGGTTAGTCATGCCTTTTGGTTTAACTAATGCTCCCAGCACGTTCATGCGTTTAATGAATGAAGTTTTGCGGGCCTTCATAGGGGTGTTTGTGGTTGTCTATTTCGATGATATCTTGATTTACAGCAAATCTATGGAGGAACATTTGGATCACCTACGTGCTGTTTTTGATGCTTTACGTGCTGCCCGCCTATTTGGGAACTTGGATAAGTGCAGTTTCTGCACAAATCGTGTGTCTTTTCTTGGATATGTTGTTACATCGCAGGGCATTGAGGTGGATAGCAGCAAGATTGATGCTATACAAAGCTGGCCAACACCCACCTCGGTGACGCAGATTCGAAGCTTCCTCGGGCTTGCTGGTTTCTATCGTCGTTTCGTTCGTGATTTCAGCACCCTTGCTGCACCACTACATGAACTCACAAAGAAGGGTGCGCCATTCTCCTGGGGACAACCGCAAGAAGAGGCTTTCATGGTTCTAAAAGATAAGTTAACCCACGCACCCTTGCTGCAACTTCCTGATTTCACAAAAATGTTCGAACTTGAATGTGATGCTAGCGGCATTGGGTTAGGTGGAGTGCTGCTGCAAGAGGGTAAACCGGTTGCTTATTTCAGCGAGAAACTGAGTGGTGCTAGTCTGAATTACTCCACTTATGACAAAGAACTTTTTGCGTTGGTGCGCACCCTACAAACATGGCAGCATTACTTATGGCCTCGTGAATTTGTTATTCATTCAGATCATGAATCTTTAAAACATATTCGCAGTCAAACGAATCTGAATCGTAGACATGCTAAGTGGGTTGAATTCATTGAATCTTTTCCTTATGTCATCAAACACAAAAAAGGGAAAGACAATGTTATTGCTGATGCTTTGTCTCGTCGTTACACCATGCTCTCGCAACTTGACTTCCAAATTTTTGGCCTCCAAACCATGAAAGAACAATATGTTCTTGATCCTGATTTCAAGGACGTACTGTTACAATGCAAGGCTGGTAAAGGTTGGGGCAAGTTTTACATGGATGATGGATTCTTGTTCCGTGCTAACAAACTGTGTATTCCAGCAAGCTCGATTCGCCTTTTGCTGTTGCAGGAAGCACATGGAGGCGGCCTCATGGGCCATTTTGGTGTTAAGAAAACAGAAGACATCCTGGCAGCTCACTTCTTTTGGCCCAAGATGCGACGTGATGTGGAGAGATTTGTTGCACGCTGCACCACATGCCAAAAAGCTAAGTCCCGCCTGAATCCCCATGGTTTGTACACGCCCCTCCCTGTTCCTACTTCTCCTTGGTTGGACATTTCTATGGATTTCATTTTGGGGTTACCTCGAACTAAGAAGGGGCGGGACAGCATCTTTGTTGTTGTTGATAGATTCTCCAAAATGGCTCACTTTATACCATGTCATAAGAGTGATGATGCTAGCAATATTGCTGATTTGTTCTTTCGTGAGATTGTTCGTTTACATGGTTTACCAAACACAATAGTTTCAGATCGTGATGCTAAATTTCTTAGCCATTTTTGGAGATCACTTTGGAACAAATTGGGTACTAAATTACTTTTCAGCACCACTTGTCACCCACAAACCGATGGTCAAACTGAGGTTGTTAACCGAACTTTATCCACCATGCTTCGGGCTGTGTTAGACAAGAATCTGAAACTTTGGGAGGATTGTTTGCCTCATGTTGAGTTTGCTTACAACCGTTCTTTGCATTCCTCCACAAAAATGTGCCCTTTTCAGGTTGTCTATGGTTTCATTCCCCGGGCACCCATCGATTTAGTGTCTATTTCCTCTCCGGATGAACATCATGTAGATGCTGTTGCACGTGCTGAATTAATGTTCAAAATCCATGCACAAACACAGCAGAACATAGCTCATACTAATGCTAAAAATCAGGTTGCTGGTAGTAAAGGTAGGAAACTAGTTACTTTTGAACCTGGTGACATGGTCTGGTTGCATTTGCGAAAGGAACGTTTCCCTACTTTGCGCAAGTCTAAGCTGATGCCACGTGCTGATGGCCCATTCAAGGTGCTAAAGAAAATTAATGATAATGCCTATATACTTGACCTGCCTGCAGAATATGGTGTTTCTTCTACTTTTAATGTTGCAGATTTAAAACCATATGCGGGCGAGAACGAGCAGATACCGTCGAGGACGACTTCGATTCAAGAAGGGGAGGATGATGAGGACATCAACCCCTACACAGGACCTGCTACTCCAACGGAACCAGCACCGACGTCACTCCCCACTACCCCAAATCCAGAAACGTTTCAAGGTCCAATAACGCGAGCCCGTGCACGTGACCTGAATTATGTGATCCTTTTAAGGAATGAAGGAGAAGATTATGTCCAGGGCGTCGAGATTAGCACTATCACCAAGCAATAACCGCGACCTTTCACTTGAGCCTCGTCACCTAGGGCTCCGTGATCGGGTGCGTCCAAAATGATTTACGAGCCTATGGTACATCGGCGCAAACCATGCACCGACACTAACACTGTCTCCAAAGCGGAAAGAAGCGAGATTCCACATGACCCACGTCACCTAGGAGTTCCATCTGGTGCGTCCAAAATGATTTACGAGCCTATGGTGCGTTCGATGCAAACCGCGCACCTATCTTGCGTCAAGATTAGCACTATCACCAAACGAAGCGACCTTTCACTTGAGCCTCGTCACCTAGGGTGCGATGCGATCGGGTGCGTCCAAAACGATTTACGAGCCTATGGTACATCTAAGCGCAAACCATGCACCGACACTAACAACACTTGTCTCCAAAGCGGAAAGAAGCGAGATTCCACATGACCCACGTCACCTAGGAGTTCCATCTGGTGCGTCCAAAATGATTTACGAGCCTATAGTACGTTCGATGCAAACCGCGCACCTATCTTGCGTCAAGATTAGCACTATCACCAAGCAAGCGAGCTTTCACTTGAGCCTCGTCACCTAGGAATGCGATCGGGTGCGTCCAAAAGCGATTTACGAGCCTATGGTACGTCTAAGCGCCAAACCATGCAAATCATGCACCAATCTTTCACGAGCCTCGTCACTAACACACTGTCTCCAAAGCGGAATGAAGCGAGATTCCACATGACCCACGTCACCTAGGAGTTCCATCTGGTGCGTCCAAATTGATTTCTGAGCCTATGGTGCGTTCGATGCAAACCGCGCACCTATCTTGCGTCAAGATTAGCACTATCTCCAAACAAAGCGAGCTTTCACTTGAGCCTCGTCACCTACGATGCGATCGGGTGCGTCCAAAATGATTTACGAGCCTATGGTACATCTAAGCGCAAACCATGCACCAATCTTGCACCGAAACTAACACGGTCTCCAAAGCGGAAAAAGCGAGATTCCACATGACCCACGTCACCTAGGAGTTCCATCGGTGCGTCCAAAACAATTTTCGAGCCTATGATATCGTTCGGCGCAAAATTGTGCACCTATCTTGCGACAACATTAGCACTATCTCCTAAAGCAGACGAAAGCGAGCTTCCACTTGAGCCTCATCACCTAGTGGTACGTCGAGTGTGTCCAAAACTATTTACGAGCCTATGGTACGTCTAAGCGCAAACCATGCACCTATCTTGCACCGACACTAACACTTGTCTCCAAAGCGGAAAAGAGTGAGATTCCACATGACCCACGTCACCTAAGAGTTCCATCGGTGCGTCCAAAATGATTTTCGAGCCTATGATATGTTCGAGCGCAAATTGTGCACCTATCTTGCGACAACATTAGCACTATCTCCAAGCGGACGAAGCGAGCTTTCACTTGAGCCTCATCACCTAGTGGTACCATCGAGTGTGTCCAAAACTATTTACGAGCCTATGGTACGTCTAGAGCAAACCATGCACCTATCTTGCACCAACACTAACACTTGTCTCTCAAAGGAAAAAGAAGTGAGATTCCACATGACTCCGTCACCTAGGAGTTCCATCTGTTGCGTCCAAAATGATTTACGAGCCTATGGTACGTTCGGCGCAAACCGCGCACACCTATCTTGCGTCAAGTTAAGCACTATCTCCAAGCAAGCGAGCTTTCTTTCACTTGAGCCTCGTCACCTAGGAATGCGATCGGGTGCGTCCAAAAGCGATTTACGAGCCTATGGTACATCGCCAAACCATGCGCCAAACTAACATGTCTCCAAGCGGAAAGAAGCGAGATTCCACATGACCCGTCACCTCCATCAAGCAAAATGATTTACGAGCCTATGGTAGTTCGAGAAACTGCCACCTATCTTGACCCAAGATCACTATCTAGGGTTCCATCCTCGTCACCTAGTGCGTCGATCGGTTATGATTTTACGAGCCTATGGTACATCTAAGCGCAAACCATGCACCGACACTGCTGTCAAGACTAACTCTGTCTCCAAAGCGGAAGAAGCGAGATTCCACATGACCCACGTCACCTAGGAGTTCCATCTGGTGCGTCCAAAATGATTTACGAGCCTATGGTACGTTCGATGCAAACCGCACACCTATCTTGCGTCGAGATTAGCACTATCACCAAGCAGGCGACCTTTCACTTGAGCCTCGTCACCTAGGAGTGCGATCGGGTGCGTCCAAAAGCGATTTACGAGCCTATGGTACATCTAAGCGCAAACCATGCACCGACTTGCTAACACTTTGTCTCCAAGCGGAAGAAGCGAGATTCCACATGACCCACGTCACCTAGGAGTTCCATCTGGTGCGTCCAAAATGATTTACGAGCCTATGGTACGTTCGATGCAAACCGCACCTATCTTGCGTCAAGATTAGCACTATCTTGCGTCAGGTACTATCTCAAAGCAAAGCTTTCACTTGAGCCTCGTCACCTAAAATGCGATCGGGTGCGTCCAAAATGATTTACGAGCCTATGGTACGTCTGAGCGCCAACCATGCACTAATCTTGCGCAAGAACACTAACGCTTGTCTCCAAAGCGGAAAGAAGCGAGATTCCACATGACCCACGTCACCTAGGGTTCCATCTGGTGCGTCCAAAATGATTTACGAGCCTATGGTACGTTCGATGCAAACCGCACACCTATCTTGCGTCGAGATTAGCACTATCACCAAGCGAAGCGACCTTTCACTTGAGCCTCGTCACCTAGAGTGCGATCGGGTGCGTCCAAAATGATTTACGAGCCTATGGTACATCTAAGCGCAAACCATGCACCGACACTAACTAACACTGTCTCCAAGCGGAAAGAAGCGAGATTCCACATGACCCACGTCACCTAGGAGTTCCATCTGGTGCGTCCAAAATGATTTACGAGAGCCTATGGTACGTTCGATGCAAACCGCACCTATCTTGCGTCAAGATTAGCACTATCACCAAAGCGAAGCGAGCTTTCACTTGAGCCTCGTCACCTAGGAGTGCGATCGGGTGCGTCCAAAAGCGATTTACGAGCCTATGGTACGTCTAAGCGCAAACCATGCACCAATCTTGCACCGACACTAACACTTGTCTCCAAAGCGGAAAGAAGCGAGATTCCACATGACCCACGTCACCTAGGGTTCCATCTGGTGCGTCCAAAATGATTTACGAGCCTATGGTACGTTCGATGCAAACCGCGCACCTATCTTGCGTCAAGATTAGCACTATCTCCAAGCAAAGCGAGCTTTCACTTGAGCCTCGTCACCTACCTAGTGTGCGATCGGGTGCGTCCAAAAGCGATTTCGAGCCTATGGTACATCTAAGCGCCAAACCATGCACCAATCTTGCACAAACCATGCACACTAACACTTTGTCTCCAAAGCGGAAAAGCGAGATTCCACATGACCCGTCACCTAGGAGTTCCATCGGGTGCGTCCAAAATGATTTACGAGCCTATGGTACGTTCGATGCAAACCGCGCACCTATCTTGCGTCAAGATTAGCACTATCTCCAAGCAGACGAAAGAAGCGAGCTTTCACTTGAGCCTCATCACCTAGTGATGCGATCGGTGCGTCCAAAACGATTTACGAGCCTATGGTACGTCTAAGCGCAAACCATGCACCTATCTTGCACCGACACTAACTGCTTGTCTCCAAGCGGAAAGAAGCGAGATTCCACATGACCCACGTCACCTAGGAGTTCCATCTGGTGCGTCCAAAATGATTTACGAGCCTATGGTACGTTCGATGCAAACCATGCACCTATATCTTGCGTCAACATTAGCACTATCTCCAAAGCGGAAAAATGATTTCTGAGCTTTCACTTGAGCCTCATCACCTAGTGGTACGATCGGGTGCGTCCAAAACTATTTACGAGCCTATGGTACGTCTAGCGCCAACATGCACCAATCTTGCACCAACACTAACACTGTCTCCAAGCGGAAAGAAGCGAGATTCCACATGACCCACGTCACCTAGGAGTTCCATCTGTGCGTCCAAAATGATTTACGAGCCTATGGTACGTTCGATGCAAACCGCGCACCTATCTTGCGTCAAGATTAGCACTATCTCCAAGCAAGCGAGCTTTCACTTGAGCCTCGTCACCTAGGGTGCGATCGGGTGCGTCCAAAAGCGATTTACGAGCCTATGGTACATCTAAGCGCAAACCATGCACCGAACACTAATCTTGCACACTAACACTGTCTCCAAAGCGGAAAGAAGCGAGATTCCACATGACCCCCACGTCACCTAGGGTTCCATCTGGTGCGTCCAAAATGATTTACGAGCCTATATGGTACGTTCGATGCAAACCGCGCACCTATCTTGCGTCAAGATTAGCACTATCACCAAGCAAGCGAGCTTTCACTTGAGCCTCGTCACCTAGGAATGCGATCGGTTGCGTCCAAAATGTTTACGAGCCTATGGTACGTCTAAGCGCAAACCATGCACCAATCTTGCACCACACTAACACTTGTCTCCAAAGCGGAAAGAAGCGAGATTCCACATGACCCACGTCACCTAGGGTTCCATCTGGTGCGTCCAAAATGATTTACGAGCCTATGGTACGTTCGATGCAAACCGCGCACCTATCTTGCGTCAAGATTAGCACTATCTCCAAAGCGAAGCGAGCTTTCACTTGAGCCTCGTCACCTAGGATGCGATCGGGTGCGTCCAAAATGCGATTTACGAGCCTATGGTACATCTAAGCGCAAACCATGCACCGACACTAACACTAACACTTCTCCAAGCGCGGAAGCGAGATTCCACATGACCCGTCACCTAGGAGTTCCATCATGACGTCCAAAATGATTTACAGCCTATGAGTTCCATCAAACGGTGCGTCTTGCGTCAATGATTAGCACTATCTCCAAGCAGCGAGCGAGCTTTCACTGAGCCTCGTCACCTAGTGATGCGATGCGTCCAAAACGATTTACGAGCCTATGGTACATCTAAGCGCCATCTACCGCACAACCATGCACCATGCAAACACTAACTGCTGTCTCCAAAGCGGAAAGAAGCGAGATTCCACATGACCCCGTCACCTAGGGTTTCCATCTGTGCGTCCAAAATGATTTACGAGCCTATGGTACGTTCGATGCAAACCGCACACCTATCTTGCGTCAAGATTAGCACTATCTCCCAAGCGAAGCGACCTTTCACTTGAGCCTCGTCACCTAGGGTGCGATCGGGTGCGTCCAAAATGATTTACGAGCCTATGGTACATCTAAGCAAAACCATGCACCATCTTGCACTACACTAACTGTCTCCAAAGCGGAAAGAAGCGAGATTCCACATGACCCACGTCACCTAGGGTTTCCATCTGTGCGTCCAAAATGATTTACGAGCCTATGGTACGTTCGATGCAAACCGCGCACCTATCTTGCGTCAAGATTAGCACTATCACCAAGCGAAGCGAGCTTTCACTTGAGCCTCGTCACCTAGGAATGTGCGATCGGGTGCGTCCAAAATGATTTACGAGCCTATGGTACGTCTAAGCGCAAAACCATGCACCAATCTTGCACGGACACTAACACTTGTCTCCAAAGCGGAAAGAAGCGAGATTCCACATGACCCACGTCACCTAGGGTTTCCATCTGGTGCGTCCAAAATGATTTACGAGCCTATGGTACGTTCGATGCAAACCGCGCACCTATCTTGCGTCAAGATTAGCACTATCTCCAAACAAAGCGAGCTTTCACTTGAGCCTCGTCACCTAGGAATGCGATCGGGTGCGTCCAAAATGATTTACGAGCCTATATGGTACATCTAAGCGCCAACCATGCACCAACTTGCTTGCACGGACACTAACACGGTCTCCAAAGCGGAAATCTGAGCGAGATTCCACATGACCCACGTCACCTAGGGTTCCATCATCAAAGCGTGCGTCCAAAATGATTTTCGAGCCTATGATACGTTAGTGCGTTCGAAAACCGCGCACCTATCTTGCGTCAAGATTAGCACTATCTCTAAACAAGCGAAGCGAGCTTTCACTTGAGCCTCGTCACCTAGTGGTGCGATCGGTGCGTCCAAAACGATTTACGAGCCTATGGTACGTCTAAGCGCAAACCATGCACCTATCTTGCGGACCGACACTAACACGTCACTCTCTCAAGCGGAAAGAAGCGAGATTCCACATGACCCACGTCACCTAGGAGTTCCATCTGGTGCGTCCAAAATGATTTACGAGCCTATGATACGTTCGGCGCAAACCGCACCCTATCTTGCGTCAAGATTAGCACTATCTCCAAGCGGAAAAGCGAGCTTTCACTTGAGCCTCGTCACCTAGTGATGCGATCGGTGCGTCCAAAATGATTTACGAGCCTATGGTACGTCTAGCGCAAACCATGCACCAATCTTGCACCACACTAACACTTGTCTCCAAAGCGGAAAGAAGCGAGATTCCACATGACCCACGTCACCTAGGAGTTCCATCTGGTGCGTCCAAAATGATTTACGAGCCTATGGTACGTTCGATGCAAACCGCGCACCTATCTTGCGTCAAGATTAGCACTATCACCAAGCAAGCGAGCTTTCACTTGAGCCTCGTCACCTAGGAGTGCGATCGGGTGCGTCCAAAATGATTTACGAGCCTATGGTACATCTAAGCGCAAACCATGCACCTATCTTGCTAACACTTACACTCTCTCAAAGCGGAAAAGCGCGAGATTCCACATGACCCACGTCACCTAGGAGTTCCATCTGGTGCGTCCAAAATGATTTACGAGCCTATGGTACGTCTAAGCAAACCATGCACCTATCTTGCGTCAACATTAGCACTATCTCCAAAGCGGAAAGCGCGAGATTCCACATGAGCCTCGTCACCTAGGGTTCCATCGGGTGCGTCCAAAATGATTTACGAGCCTATGGTACGTTCGAAGCAAACCATGCACCACCTTGCACTACTAACATCTCTCCAAGCGGAAAGAGCGAGATTCCACTATCAAAGTTCCATCTGGTGCGACCTTTCACTTGAGCCTATAGTCACCTAGGCAAACCGCGATATCTTGCGTCAAGTTAGCGTCCAAAAGCGATTTCACGAGCCTACCTGGTACGTCTGGCGTCCAAACCATGCACCGCATGGTACGTCTAAGCGCCAAACCATGCATGACCTATGCACTGTCTCCAAGCGGAAAGAAGCGAGTTCCACACACCTAATCGCACTAACCATCTGCAAACGCCAAACCTATCTTGCGTCAAGACTAACTTGTCTCTCCAAGCGGAAAGAAGCGAGATTCCACATGACCCACGTCACCTAGGAGTTCCATCTGGTGCGTCCAAAATGATTTACGAGCCTATGGTACGTTCGATGCAAACCGCGCACCTATCTTGCGTCAAGATTAGCACTATCACCAAGCAAGCGAGCTTTCACTTGAGCCTCGTCACCTAGAGAGTGCGATCGGGTGCGTCCAAAATGATTTACGAGCCTATGGTACATCTAGCGCAAACCATGCACCAATCTTGCCGACACTAACACTGTCTCCAAAGCGGAAAAGAAGCGAGATTCCACATGACCCACGTCACCTAGGGTTCCATCTGGTGCGTCCAAAATGATTTACGAGCCTATGGTGCGTTCGATGCAAACCGCGCACCTATCTTGCGTCAAGATTAGCACTATCACCAAGCAGCGAGCTTTCACTTGAGCCTCGTCACCTAGGGTGCGATCGGGGTGCGTCCAAAATGATTTACGAGCCTATGGTACGTCTAAGCGCAAACCATGCACCAATCTTGCACGGACACTAACACTTGTCTCCAAAGCGGAAAGAAGCGAGATTCCACATGACCCACGTCACCTAGGAGTTCCATCTGGTGCGTCCAAAATGATTTACGAGCCCTATGGTACGTTCGATGCAAACCGCGCACCTATCTTGCGTCAAGATTAGCACTATCTCCAAAGCGGAAGCGAGCTTTCACTTGAGCCTCGTCACCTAGGGTGCGATCGGGTGCGTCCAAAAGCGATTTACGAGCCTATGGTACATCTAAGCGCAAACCATGCACCTATCTTGCACGACTAACACTTCTCTCCACCAAGCGGAAAGAAGCGAGATTCCACATGACCCCGTCACCTAGTTCCCTAGGATTCCATCAGTGCGTCCAAAATGATTTACGAGCCTATGTGTGCGTTCGATGCAAACGCGCACCTATCTTGCGTCAAGATTAGCACTATCACCAAGCAAGCGAGCTTTCACTTGAGCCTCGTCACCTAAGAGTGCGATCAGGTGCGTCAAAAGCGATTTACGAGCCTATGGTCTCCAAGCGGAAAAATGCGAGATTCCACATGACCCACAAGCGGAAAGGAGATTCCACATGACCCACGTCACCTAGGGTTTCCATCATAGTGCGTCCAAAATGATTTACGAGCCTATGGTACGTTCGATGCAAACAAACCGCGCACCTATCTTGCGTCAAGATTAGCACTATCACCAAGCGAAGCGAGCTTTCACTTGAGCCTCGTCACCTAGGATGCGATCGGTGCGTCCAAAATGATTTACGAGCCTATGGTACGTCTAAGCGCAAACCATGCACCAATCTTGCGCGACACTAACACTTGTCTCCAAAGCGGAAAGAAGCGAGATTCCACATGACCCACGTCACCTAGGGTTCCATCTGGTGCGTCCAAAATGATTTACGAGCCTATAGTACGTTCGATGCAAACCGCACCTATCTTGCGTCAAGATTAGCACTATCTCCAAGCAAGCGAGCTTTCACTTGAGCCTCGTCACCTGAGAATGCGATCGGGTGCGTCCAAAATGATTTACGAGCCTATGGTACATCTAAGCGCAAAACCATGCACCGACAACTAACACTGTCTCCAAGCGGAAAAGAAGCGAGATTCCACATGACCCCGTCACCTAGGAGTTCCATCTGGTGCGTCCAAAATGATTTACGAGCCTATGGTACGTTAAGCGCAAACCACACCTATCTTGCGTCAGATTAGCACTATCTCCAAGCGAGCAGCGAGCTTTCACTTGAGCCTCGTCACCTAGAGTGCGATGCGGTCGGTCGTCCAAAGCGATTTACGAGCCTATGGTACGTCTAAGCGCAAACCATGCACCTGACTTGCACGTCAACTCCAAGCGGAAAGAAGCGAGATTCCACATGACCCCGTCACCTAGGAGTTCCATCGCGTCGTCAAAATGATTTACGAGCCTATGGTACGTTCGATGCAAACCGCACACCTATCTTGCGTCAAGATTAGCACTATCACCAAGCGAAGCGAGCTTTCACTTGAGCCTCGTCACCTAGGAAGACGATCGGGTGCGTCCAAAATGATTTACGAGCCTATGGTACATCGGCGCCAAACCATGCACCGACACACGACACTAACTGTCTCCAAAGCGGAAAGAAGCGAGATTCCACATGACCCACGTCACCTAGGGTTCCATCTGGTGCGTCCAAAATGATTTACGAGCCTATAGTACGTTCGATGCAAACCGCGCACCTATCTTGCGTCAAGATTAGCACTATCACCAAGCAAAGCGAGCTTTCACTTGAGCCTCGTCACCTAGGAATGCGATCGGGTGCGTCCAAAATGATTTACGAGCCTATGGTACGTCTAAGCGCAAACCATGCACCAATCTTGCACGGACACTAACACTGTCTCCAAAGCGGAAAGAAGCGAGATTCCACATGACCCACGTCACCTAGGGTTCCATCTGGTGCGTCCAAAATGATTTACGAGCCTATGGTGCGTTCGATGCAAACCGCGCACCTATCTTGCGTCAAGATTAGCACTATCTCCAAAGCAAGCGAGCTTTCACTTGAGCCTCGTCACCTAGGGTGGTATGCGATCGGGTGCGTCCAAAATGATTTACGAGCCTATGGTACATCTAAGCGCAAACCATGCACCAATCTTGCACCGACACTAACACTGTCTCCAAGCGGAAAGAAGCGAGATTCCACATGACCCGTCACCTAGGAGTTCCATCTATGGTGCGTCCAAAATGATTTACGAGCCTATGGTGCGTTCGATTTCCAAACCCGCGTCACACCTATCTTGCGTCAAATGATTAGCACTATCACCAAGCAGAAACCTATCGAGCTTCCACTTGAGCCTCGTCACCTAGGAATACCATCGGGTGCGTCCAAAACGATTTACGAGCCTATGGTGCGTCTAAAATGAAACCATGTACATCTAAGCGCAATCTTGCACCGACACTAACACTTGTCTCCAAGCGGAAAGAAGCGAGATTCCACATGACCCACGTCACCTAGGAGTTCCATCTGGTGCGTCCAAAATGATTTACGAGCCTATGGTACGTTCGATGCAAACCGCGCACCCTATCTTGCGTCAAGATTAGCACTATCTCCAAGCAAGCGAGCGAGCTTTCACTTGAGCCTCGTCACCTAGTGGTGCGATCGGTGCGTCCAAAACGATTTACGAGCCTATGGTACGTCTCTGGCGCAAACCATGCACCAATCTTGCACACTAACACTAACACTCTCCAAAGCGGAAAAGCGAGATTCCACATGACCCACGTCACCTAGGAGTTCCATCTGGTGCGTCCAAAATGATTTACGAGCCTATGGTACGTTCGATGCAAACGCGCACCCTATCTTGCGTCAAGATTAGCACTATCTCCAAGCGAAGCGAGCTTTCACTTGAGCCTCGTCACCTAGGAGTGCGATCGGGTGCGTCCAAAATGATTTACGAGCCTATGGTACATCTAAGCGCAAACCATGCACCAATCTTGCGACACTACTAACACTGTCTCTCCAAAGCGGAAAGAAGCGAGATTCCACATGACCCACGTCACCTAGGGTTCCATCTGGTGCGTCCAAAATGATTTACGAGCCTATGGTACGTTCGATGCAAACCAACCTATCTTGCGTGCGTCAGATAAGCACTATCTCCAAGCGGAAAGAGCGAGATTCCACATGAGCCTCGTCACCTAGGAGTTCCATCGGTGCGTCCAAAATGATTTACGAGCCTATGGTACATCTCGTGCAAACCTGCACCTACACTCCAAGCGATCGAGTCTCCACTAGCGGAAAAAGCGATTTTTCACGAGCACCCTCGTCACCTAGGAGTTCCATCTGGTGCGTCCAAAATGATTTCACGAGCCTATGGTACATCTAAGCGCAAACCATGCATCTTGCACTACAACTGCTGTCTCCAAAGCGGAAAAGCGAAAAGCGAGATTCCACATGACCCACGTCACCTAGGGTTCCATCTGGTGCGTCCAAAATGATTTACGAGCCTATGGTACGTTCGATGCAAACCGCACACCTATCTTGCGTCAAGATTAGCACTATCTCCAAGCGAAGCGAGCTTTCACTTGAGCCTCGTCACCTAGGAGTGCGATCGGGTGCGTCCAAAATGATTTACGAGCCTATGGTACATCTAAGCGCAAACCATGCACCAATCTTGCTAACACTAACTACTTTGTCTCCAAGCGGAAAGAAGCGAGAGATTCCACATGACCCGTCACCTAGGAGTTCCATCTGGTGCGTCCAAAATGATTTACGAGCCTATGGTACGTTCGATGCAAACCGCGCACCTATCTTGCGTCAAGATTAGCACTATCACCAAGCAGAAGCGAGCTTTCACTTGAGCCTCGTCACCTAGGAGTGCGATCGGGTGCGTCCAAAATGATTTACGAGCCTATGGTACGTCTAAGCGCAAACCATGCACCAATCTTGCACTACACTACACTTGTCTCTCCAAAGCGGAAAGAAGCGAGATTCCACATGACCCGTCACCTAGGACCTAGGAGTTCCATCTGGTGCGTCCAAAATGATTTACGAGCCTATGGTGCGTTCGATGCAAACCGCGCACCTATCTTGCGTCAAGATTAGCACTATCACCAAGCAAAGCGAGCTTTCACTTGAGCCTCGTCACCTAGAATGCGATCGGTGCGTCCAAAATGATTTACGAGCCTATGGTACATCTAAGCGCCAAACCATGCACCAATCTTGCACGGACACTAACACTGTCTCCAAGCGGAAAGAAGCGAGATTCCACATGACCCGTCACCTAGGAGTTCCATCTGGTGCGTCCAAAATGATTTACGAGCCTATGGTACGTTCGATGCAAACCGCACATCTTGCCTATCTTGCGTCAAGATTAGCACTATCTCCAAGCAAGCGAGAAATGATTTCACCTGAGCCTCGTCACCTATCTTGCGATGCGATCGGGTGCGTCCAAAAAGCGATTTCCGAGCCTATGGTATCTGGTCGTCCAAAATGATTTACGAGCAAACCATGCACCAATCTTGCACCGACACTAACACTTCTCTCTCCAAGCGGAAAGAAGCGAGATTCCACATGACCCACGTCACCTAGGGTTTCCATCTGGTGCGTCCAAAATGATTTACGAGCCTATGGTACGTTAAGCGCAAACCGCGCACCTATCTTGCGTCAAGATTAGCACTATCTCCAAGCAAGCGAGCTTTCACTTGAGCCTCGTCACCTAGGAGTGCGATCGGTGCGTCCAAAATGATTTACGAGCCTATGGTACGTCTAAGCGCAAAACCATGCACCAATCTTGCACCGACACCCACGTCACTGTCTCCAAAATGCGGAAATGAAGCGAGATTCCACATGACCCAAAGAAGCGAGATCACCTAGGGTTCCATCAGTGCGTCCAAAATGATTTACGAGCCTATGGTACGTTCGATGCAAACCGCACACCTATCTTGCGTCAAGATTAGCACTATCTCCAAGCAAGCGAGCTTTCACTTGAGCCTCGTCACCTAGGAGTGCGATCGGTGCGTCCAAAATGATTTACGAGCCTATGGTACATCTAAGCAAACCATGCACCAATCTTGCACTAACACTAACACTAACACTGTCTCCAAAGCGGAAAGAAGCGAGATTCCACATGACCCACGTCACCTAGGGTTTCCATCAGTGCGTCCAAAATGATTTACGAGCCTATGGTACGTTCGATGCAAACCGCGCACCTATCTTGCGTCAAGATTAGCACTATCTCCAAGCAAAGCGAGCTTTCACTTGAGCCTCGTCACCTAGAAGTGCGATCGGGTGCGTCCAAAATGATTTACGAGCCTATGGTACATCTAAGCGCAAACCATGCACCTTGCTTGCACGGACACTAACACTTGTCTCCAAAGCGGAAAGAAGCGAGATTCCACATGACCCGTCACCTAGGAGTTCCATCCAGGTGCGTCCAAAATGATTTACGAGCCTATGGTGCGTTCGATGCAAACCGCGCACCTATCTTGCGTCAAGATTAGCACTATCTCCAAGCGAAGCGAGCTTTCACTTGAGCCTCGTCACCTAGGAGTGCGATCGGTTGCGTCCAAAATGATTTACGAGCCTATGGTACGTCTAAGCGCAAACCATGCACCAATCTTGCACCGACACTAACACTTGTCTCCAAGCGGAAAGAAGCGAGATTCCACATGACCCGTCACCTAGGGTTCCATCTGGTGCGTCCAAAATGATTTACGAGCCTATGGTACGTTCGGCGCAAACCGCGCACCTATCTTGCGTCAAGATAAGCACTATCTCCAAGCGAGCTTTCACTTGAGCCTCGTCACCTGAGGTTTCATCGGAGCCTCCAAAATGATTCACCTATGGTATGCCGCGATGCGGCGTCACTAACAAAAGCGATTTACGAGCCTCACCTGGTAGTTCATCAAGCGTCCAAAATGATTTTTAGCCTATGGTACACTCGATGCAAACCATGCACCTATCTTGCGTCAAGATTAGCACTATCTCCAAGCGGCGAAAGCGAGATTCCACATGACCCACGTCACCTAGGAGTTCCATCGGTGCGTCCAAAATGATTTACGAGCCTATGGTACATCTAAGCGCCAAACCATGCACCGACACTAACACTTTGTCTCCAAGCGGAAAGAAGCGAGATTCCACATGACCCACGTCACCTAGGAGTTCCATCTGGTGCGTCCAAAATGATTTACGAGCCTATGGTACGTTCGATGCAAACCGCACACCTATCTTGCGTCAAGATTAGCACTATCACCAAGCAGGCGAAGCGAGCTTTCACTTGAGCCTCGTCACCTAGGATGCGATCGGGTGCGTCCAAAAGCGATTTACGAGCCTATGGTACATCTAAGCGCAAACCATGCACCGACACTAACACTTTGTCTCCAAAGCGGAAAGAAGCGAGATTCCACATGACCCCGTCACCTAGGAGTTCCATCTGGTGCGTCCAAAATGATTTACGAGCCTATGGTGCGTTAAATGATGCAAACCGCACACCTATCTTGCGTCAAGATTAGCACTATCACCAAGCAGCAAGCGAGCTTTCACTTGAGCCTCGTCACCTAGGGTGCGATCGGGTGCGTCCAAAATGATTTACGAGCCTATGGTACGTCTAAGCAAACCATGCACCAATCTTGCACGGACACTAACTCTCCAAAGCGGAAAGAAGCGAGATTCCACATGACCCCGTCACACCTAGGGTTCCATCTGGTGCGTCCAAAATGATTTACGAGCCTATAGTACGTTCGATGCAAACCGCGCACCTATCTTGCGTCAAGATTAGCACTATCTCCAAACAAAAAAGCGAGCTTTCACTTGAGCCTCGTCACCTAGAGTGCGATCGGTGCGTCCAAAATGATTTACGAGCCTATGGTACATCTAAGCGCAAACCATGCACCAATCTTGCACGACACTAACACTTGTCTCCAAAGCGGAAAGAAGCGAGATTCCACATGACCCACGTCACCTAGGGGTTCCATCGGGTGCGTCCAAAATGATTTACGAGCCTATGGTACGTTCGATGCAAACGCGCACCTATCTTCTTGCGTCAAGATTAGCACTATCTCCAAGCAGAAGCGAGAGCTTTCACTTGAGCCTCGTCACCTAGGGTGCCATCGGTGCGTCCAAATGATTTACGAGCCTATGGTACGTCTAGGCGCAAACCATGCACCATCTTGCACCCAACACTAACACTTCACATGACCCGTCACACTCCAAGCGGAAAAGCGAGATTCCACATGACCCACGTCACCTAGGAGTTCCATCGTGCGTCCAAAATGATTTACGAGCCTATGAATGATTCGAGCCTATGGTGCGTTCGATGCAAACGCGCACCTATCTTGCGTCAAGATTAGCACTATCTCCAAGCGGAGCGAGCGAGCTTTCACTTGAGCCTCGTCACCTAGGGGTGCGATCGGTGCGTCCAAAATGATTTACGAGCCTATGGTACGTCTAAGCGCAAACCATGCACCTATCTTGCACGACACTAACACTTCTCCAAAGCGAAAGAAGCGAGATTCCACATGACCCACGTCACCTAGGAGTTCCATCTGGTGCGTCCAAAATGATTTACGAGCCTATGGTACGTTCGATGCAAACCACTAACCGCACCTATCTTGCGTCAAGATTAAGCTATCTCCAAGCAAGCACTATCCTCGTCACCTGAGAGTTCCATCGGGTGCGTCAAAATGATTTCGAGCTTTGGTACACTTGAGCCTCGTCACCTAAGCGAAGTGCGATTCGGGAGCGTCACAAAAGCGATTTGCGTCCAAAATGATTTACGAGCCTATGGTACATCTAAGCGCAAACCATGCACCAATCACTACTACACTAACACTCTCCAAAGCGGAAAGAAGCGAGATTCCACATGACCCACGTCACCTAGGAGTTCCATCTGGTGCGTCCAAAATGATTTACGAGCCTATGGTACGTTCGATGCAAACCGCGCACCTATCTTGCGTCAAGATTAGCACTATCTCCAAGCAAGCGAGCTTTCACTTGAGCCTCGTCACCTAGGATGCGATCGGTGTGCGTCCAAAATGATTTACGAGCCTATGGTACGTCTAAGCGCAAACCATGCACCAATCTTGCACGGACACTAACACTGTCTCCAAGCGGAAAGAAGCGAGATTCCACATGACCCACGTCACCTAGGAGTTCCATCTGGTGCGTCCAAAATGATTTATTTACTATGGCCTATGGTGCGTTCGATGCAAACCGCACACCTCCATCTTGCGAGCTTTCACGTCAAGCCTCGTAGCACTATCTCATCAAAAAGTCCAGCGAGCTTTCGACTTGAGCCTCGTCACCTAGGTGCGATCGGCGATCGGATTGCGTCCAAAAGCGATTTACGAGCCTATGGTACATCTAAGCGCAAACCATGCACCATCCATGCCTAACACACTAACTGTCTCCAAAGCGGAAAGAAGCGAGATTCCACATGACCCACGTCACCTAGGGGTTCCATCTGGTGCGTCCAAAATGATTTACGAGCCTATGGTACGTTCGATGCAAACCGCGCACCTATCTTGCGTCAAGATTAGCACTATCACCAAGCGAAGCGAGCTTTCACTTGAGCCTCGTCACCTAGGAGTGCGATCGGGTGCGTCCAAAAGCGATTTACGAGCCTATGGTACGTCTAAGCGCAAACCATGCACCAATCTTGCACTAACACTTTGTCTCCAAGCGGAAAGAAGCGAGATTCCACATGACCCCGTCACCTAGGAGTTCCATCTGTGCGTCCAAAATGATTTACGAGCCTATGGTACGTTCGATGCAAACCGCGCACCTATCTTGCGTCAAGATTAGCACTATCTCCAAGCAAAGAGCTTTCACTTGAGCCTCGTCACCTAGAATGCGATGCGATGCGTCAAAAGCGATTTACGTCCTAAAGCCCAAACCATGATTTACTAACACTTGTCTCCAGCCTATGGTGACGTCTCCACATGACCCACGTCACCTAAAGTTCCATGCACCAAAATGATTTACGAGCCTATGGTACATCTAACAACCATGCCTATCTCTAACGTCAATTAAGCACTATCGGAAGCGAGAAGCGAGATTCCACATGACCCACGTCACCTAGGGTTCCATCTGGTGCGTCCAAAATGATTTACGAGCCTATGGTACGTTCGGCGCAAACCATGCACCTATCTTGCGTCAAGTTAAGCACTATCTCCAAGCGGAAGCGAGCTTTCCTTGAGCCCCACGTCACCTAGGGTTCCATCGGTGTGCGTCCAAAATGATTTACGAGCCTATGGTACATCTAAGCGCAAACCATGCACCGCACCCTATCTTGCGTCAAGATTAGCACTATCTCCAAGCGGAAAGCGAGATTTCACATGACCCGTCACCTAGGGTTCCATCTGGTGCGTCCAAAATGATTTACGAGCCTATGGTACATCTAAGCGCAAACCATGCACCGACACTAACACTAACTTGTCTCCAAAGCGGAAGAAGCGAGATTCCACATGACCCCGTCACCTAGGAGTTCCATCTGGTGCGTCCAAAATGATTTACGAGCCTATAGTGCGTTCGATGCAAACCGCACACCTATCTTGCGTCAGATTAGCACTATCACCAAGCAGAAGCGAGCTTTCACTTGAGCCTCGTCACCTAGGAAGTGCGATCGGGTGCGTCCAAAAGCGATTTACGAGCCTATGGTACGTCTAAGCGCAAACCATGCACCTATCTTGCACGACACTAACACTGTCTCCAAGCGGAAAGAAGCGAGATTCCACATGACCCACGTCACCTAGGGTTCCATCTGGTGCGTCCAAAATGATTTACGAGCCTATGGTACGTTCGATGCAAACCGCACACCTATCTTGCGTCAAGATTAGCACTATCTCCAAGCAAGCGAGCTTTCACTTGAGCCTCGTCACCTAGGGTGCGATCGGGTGCGTCCAAAATGATTTACGAGCCTATGGTACGTCTAAGCGCACAAACCAAACAAACCATCTTAAAGCTACTTTGTCTCTCCAAAAGCAGAAAGCGAGATTCCACATGACCCCGTCACCTAGGGTTCCATCTGCGTCCAAAATGATTTTGAGCCTATGGTACATCTAAGCGCGCAAACCATGCACCTATCTTGCGTCAAGATTAGCACTATCTCCAAGCGGAAAAGCGAGATTCCACATGACCCACGTCACCTAGGAGTTCCATCGGGTGCGTCCAAAATGATTTACGAGCCTATGGTACGTTCGATGCAAACCATGCACCTATCTTGCGTCAAGATTAGCACTATCTCCAAAGCGAAGCGAGCTTTCACTTGAGCCTCGTCACCTAGAGTGCGATCGGTGTGTCCAAAATGATTTACGAGCCTATGGTACATCTAAGCGCCAAACCATGCACCTATCTTGCACACTACACTAACACTGTCTCCAAGCGGAAAGAAGCGAGATTCCACATGACCCACGTCACCTAGGGTTCCATCTGGTGCGTCCAAAATGATTTACGAGCCTATGGTACGTTCGATGCAAACCGCACACCTATCTTGCGTCAAGATTAGCACTATCTCCAAGCGAAAGCGAGCTTTCCTTGAGCCTCGTCACCTGAAGTGGTGCGATCGGGTGCGTCCAAAATGATTTACGAGCCTATGGTACGTCTAAGCGCCCAAACCATGCACCGACACTAACACTTTGTCTCCAAAGCGGAAAAAGCGAGATTCCACATGACCCACGTCACCTAGGAGTTCCATCTGGTGCGTCCAAAATGATTTACGAGCCTATGGTACGTTCGATGCAAACCATGCGCACCTATCTTGCGTCAAGATTAGCACTATCTCCAAGCAAGCGAGCTTTCACTTGAGCCTCGTCACCTAGGATACGATCGGTGCGTCCAAAAGCGATTTACGAGCCTATGGTACATCTAAGCGCCAAACCATGCACCTATGGTACATCTGCATGCACCGACACTAACACTTGTCTCTCCAAGCGGAAAAGAAGCGAGATTCCACATGACCCACGTCACCTAGGGTTCCATCTGGTGCGTCCAAAATGATTTACGAGCCTATGGTACGTTCGATGCAAACCGCGCACCTATCTTGCGTCAAGATTAGCACTATCTCCAAGCAGAGCGAGCTTTCACTTGAGCCTCGTCACCTAGGAATGCGATCGGGTGTGCGTCCAAAAGCGATTTACGAGCCTATGGTACGTCTAAGCGCAAACCATGCACCAATCTTGCACTACACTAACTTTGTCTCCAAGCGGAAAGAAGCGAGATTCCACATGACCCACGTCACCTAGGAGTTCCATCTGGTGCGTCCAAAATGATTTACGAGCCTATGGTACGTTCGATGCAAACCCGCGCACCTATCTTGCGTCAAGATTAGCACTATCTCCAAGCGAAAGCGAGCTTTCACTTGAGCCTCGTCACCTAGGAGTGCGATCGGGTGCGTCCAAAATGATTTACGAGCCTATGGTACATCTAAGCGCAAACCATGCACCAATCTTGCACGAGATTTCACACTACCTACATCTGTCGTCCAAAGCGGAAAGAAGCGAGATTCCACATTCCACATGACCCACGTCACCTAGGGTTCCATCGGGTGCGTCCAAAATGATTTACGAGCCTATGGTACGTTCGATGCAAACCGCGCACCTATCTTGCGTCAAGATTAGCACTATCACCAAGCAGAAAAGCGAGCTTTCACTTGAGCCTCGTCACCTAGGAGTGCGATCGGGTGCGTCCAAAATGATTTACGAGCCTATGGTACATCTAAGCGCAAACCATGCACCTGCACCTACACTAACACTTGTCTCCAAGCGGAAAGAAGCTTCCACATGTCTCCACCTAGCGGAAAAATGATTTAGCGATGATTCCACATGACCCGTCACCTAGGAGTTCCATCGTCACCTGGGGTTCCATCCATGCGTCCAAAATGATTTACGAGCCTATATAGTGCGTTCGATGCAAACCGCACACCTATCTTGCGTCAAGATTAGCACTATCTCCAAGCAGGCGAGCTTTCACTTGAGCCTCGTCACCTAGAATGCGATCGGTGCGTCCAAAATGATTTACGAGCCTATGGTACATCTAAGCGCAAACCATGCACCAATCTTGCACGGACACTAACACTGTCTCTCCAAGCGGAAAAGCGAGATTCCACATGACCCACGTCACCTAGGAGTTCCATCTGGTGCGTCCAAAATGATTTACGAGCCTATAGTGCGTTCGATGCAAACGCGCACCTATCTTGCGTCAAGATTAGCACTATCACCAAGCAAGCGAGCTTTCACTTGAGCCTCGTCACCTAGAGTGCGATCGGTGCGTCCAAAATGATTTACGAGCCTATGGTACGTCTAAGCGCCAAACCATGCACCAATCTTGCACGGACACTAACACTGTCTCCAAAAGGAAAGAAGCGAGATTCCACATGACCCGTCACCTAGGAGTTCCATCTGGTGCGTCCAAAATGATTTACGAGCCTATGGTACGTTTCGCGCAAACCGCGCGCACCTATCTTGCGTCAAGTTAAGCACTATCTCCAAGCGGAAAGCGAGAGCTTCACTTGAGCCTCGTCACCTAGGAGTGCGATCGGGTGCGTCCAAAATGATTTACGAGCCTATGGTACTTCTAAGCGCAAAACCATGCACGACACTAAAGCGGAAAGAAGCGAGATTCTCCCCGTCAGCGGAAATCGCGAGATTCCACATGACCCGTCACCTGGGGGTTCCATCTATCTTGCGTCCAAAATGATTTACGAGCCTATGGTACATCTAAGCGCCAAACCATGCACCGACACTATTTACGAGCCTATGTCTCCAAGCGGAAAGAAGCGAGATTCCACATGACCCACGTCACCTCACCTAGGGTTCCATCATCGGTGCGTCCAAAATGATTTACGAGCCTATGGTACGTTCGATGCAAACCGCACACCTATCTTGCGTCGAGATTAGCACTATCACCAAGCAAGCGACCTTTCACTTGAGCCTCGTCACCTAAGAGTGCGATCGGGTGCGTCCAAAATGATTTACGAGCCTATGGTACATCGGCGCCAAACCATGCACCGACACTAACACTGTCTCCAAGCGGAAAGAAGCGAGATTCCACATGACCCCACGTCACCTAGGGTTCCATCTGGTGCGTCCAAAATGATTTACGAGCCTATAGTGCGTTCGATGCAAACCGCGCACCTATCTTGCGTCAAGATTAGCACTATCACCAAGCAAGCGAGCTTTCACTTGAGCCTCGTCACCTAGAATGCGATCGGGTGCGTCCAAAAGCGATTTACGAGCCTATGGTGCGTCTAAGCGCAAACCATGCACCAATCTTGCCACGGACACTAACACTTGTCTCCAAAGCGGAATGAGCGAGATTCCACATGACCCACGTCACCTAGGAGTTCCATCAGGTGCGTCCAAATTGATTTACGAGCCTATGGTACGTTCGATGCAAACCGCGCACCTATCTTGCGTCAAGATTAGCACTATCTCCAAACAAAGCGAGCTTTCACTTGAGCCTCGTCACCTACGATGCGATCGGGTGCGTCCAAAAGCGATTTACGAGCCTATGGTACATCTAAGCGCCAAACCATGCACCAATCTTGCACGAAACTAACACGGTCTCCAAACTAACCGGTCTCCAAATGAAAAGCGAGATTCCACATGACCCACGTCACCTAGGAGTTCCATCGGGAGCATCCAAAACAATTTTCGAGCCTATGATACGTTCGGCGCGCAAATTGTGCACCTATCTTGCGACAACATTAGCACTATCTCGAAACAGACCGAAACGAGCTTCCACTTCAGCCTCATCACCTAGTGGTACCGTCGAGTGTGTCCAAAACTATTTACGAGCCTATGGTGCGTCTAAGCGCAAACCATGCACCTATCTTGCACCGACACTAACACTTGTCTCCAAGCGAGAAAGAAGTGAGATTCCACATGACCCACGTCACCTAAGAGTTCCATCGGGTGCGTCCAAAAGCGATTTTCGAGCCTATGATATGTTCGGCGCAAAATTGTGCACCTATCTTGCGACAACATTAGCA